>JAJMEQ010000153.1:0-26414 GCA_030574255.1 Groenewaldozyma tartarivorans
TTTTTTTTAAGTAGTGTCGCCTCATATGAGGGTGAATAGCCTAGTTTAGCTAGCTAATCGATGCTTGAAGATAAAAAAAAAAAAAAAGCAGAAAAAAGAAAATACCAGCTTTTTTTAGTGTGCAAACTTGTCGGAAAAAGAAATCATGGAAGCTGTAACTTTTTTTCCTCAAAAAGCCCATTTCCCTTTCAATGAAGGCTTTCAGAAGAAAAACAGTTATCACATGTCAGCGTAGATAGGAGTTATTATTAAGATACGTACTGTATCAAAAACATGAACCAGGTCTGACTTCTGGCTCTGTATTATTAAATAATTTAATTATATTACCCATAGGACTATAAATATTTTTTTTTTTTTTTTTTTCCACCGACTATAAATAACAGATTTAAAAAAAAAAAAAGACTATAAATATGAAAAGATACTTGTGTATCAAAAACATGAACCAAGTCTGACTTCTGGCTCTGTATTATTAAATATTTTAATTATATTATCCATAGGACTATAAATATGATTTATTATTATTATTATGAATCGATTTATTATCATTATTATTATTAATATTATGAGCTATTATAGGACTATAACTATATAAATAGGGACAGTTACGGATTAAGTATTAGTACTAGTAACGGGGCAGTGCGCCGGTATTACTTTTCAATTATTTAGATGAAGCGATGCTCGAAATGTGCCGAGCACTGCAGTCATCTTGAACATGCGCTAGGATATACCCGGACACAATATACGACATAAAGAGTATCAATTTAAATGTTAAATACAGTTTTATAAAAGCCACTGTGGATTATAAATATGATTTATTATATTCCCATCAAATTGGCATCAATCATGGATCCGGACTTTACCACTAACGATCTGCCACATTTTGAACCCGACAAGTAGATATTCTTCCAGATCACAACGTACTTAAGATTGTTGATTCTGTATCAAACCATATAAGCCATATTACCCATATGCATAGGCAGTAGATTTATCACAAAATTTTCAGAGTGTTAACATCATGAAGTAAAATTTAAAGACCAATGACTCGACCTAGGCCTAGCTACAGCTGTGCACGTGATTGGGAGATCCATAACATGCATAACGTTATATGTGCGTGCGTATAACAAAGTACTACGTAGCTGTTATACATGTATACGTATACCGTATACTGTGATCGATCAATTGCAATTAATTACCTATAAGCTAGTTGGCCATGGTGTGCACGCGTGTCAATTGCAATAATAATATTCAATATCATCATCAACGTTAACGTTAGCTAAATATTTCCTGCAGACACCTATAGCTAGGACGTCCCATGGCCATGGCCAACTTTGCACTTAACTAGTTGCATTCATTTATTAATTACCATCAAACGGAGAAGAGAGGACTTCAGTAGATGCCACCGAAAATATGACAGATACGGAAATATTACATATCCAAGAAAAGGTTACGAGAATTGGATACTTTGATCCTTTCGGAGTTTACCCTGATGTTAAAGATGAGCTTCTATCCAAATTACCCCTAGTGAATTTACATTGGAATCCTGACTCGCGGCCACTTAGATCAATTCCGACACTGCCAGTAGAACTTGTCGAGGAATCAATTGATCTTCAAGGAACACCTAGACATCAAATGCTTGGAGTTTCTAACACGCCATACTTAAAACTCATGTTTGTAAAATGTGAAGACAATGATTCATATAGAAGCACTGTTCGAGGCTTAATAAGAGAATGGCTCAGAAAAAATGTTCAAGGACAACGAGATCCGACGGAATGGCTAATAATTCATTATATACCGGTTGGATCAAAAGCCAGTTCAGGTAACAGGTTTAGGTCGGGAGTATTTGATAAGATTAGGACAGATTTCAATGACACTAAACGAGATAGATGTATTCAGATAAGATCTTCTTTTGATAACGAGCTGACACAGATGGAAGTATGGAGTGATGCAATGACAAGAATAAAAGAAGGAGTATTGGAAGCCTTTAGTAGAAGAGTGGAGTTATATGAAGACGAAGTTGAAAAGATTTCTTCTCAAAAGGATGTGCCAGGATGGAACTTTGGAGCTTTTTTTGTGAATAAAGAAGGTCTTGCCCTAGCATTTGAAAATATGGGCTTATATGATGATGCTTTACTCATTTATGATGAATTATTAAATGCTTATACTGAAATGTTTCCCAAACAGGATCAACAATTTTTTACAGAGATCGGGTTTGAACCAGAACATCCTGCACCTACAAGCTTATTATACAATAATAGAGACGAAATAAGGGCAAGGATAATGTCAAAGGATGTGACTCTTTTTGAGTTTTATGGGTATATTTTCTCTCAACAATGTCAACAGTTGATACAAATCTCGAAAGTTTCTTCAGCAGCATCGATATCAGCGCTAAGGATAAATGAACTTTATAATAGGTTCAAGAAATTTGTTGCTGACATGGAAGGTATGCTACTAGATAAGCATCAAAACGTTAGCAAACTAGATGAATGGATTTTTAATATCGTTATCGAGCTTCTTGGTTTAACCAATGGAATTGACAAGGGCACTAGTACTGCTGCATCTTTATCAAGGGCCGAGTTGTTACTGTTAGCAAGAGGGAAGATACAATCTTTTGCAGCAAGGAAGGGATGGTATACGGATGACTATTTTGTAAATGTAAACTTGGAAACTGAAGACGAAAAGGAATATACAATTGTCAATGAACAATTAAAAGAAGCAGTTTCTTCTGAAGAAAGCTTTATTTTGGCTTATAGGAATTTCACTGAAAGCGCATTAGAGGAGATAGCCAATTTACAGGTATCTATGCTGAAACTAGATTTAATCGCACAACTTGGCCTTTTAGAATATCGGAAAGGAGAGTATCAAGCTGCTTCAGATCGATTAGGTCCATTAATTGATATATATGAGACGTCGCAATGGAATATACTAGAAATGTCGGTATTGGTAGCTTATATTGAATGCTTAGAGAAATTAGGACAAGAAGAAGCATTACTCAGAGCTTCTTTGAGGGTCCTTAAAAATTATAAATCGGCCTCTGTAAATGAAGTTGAAGCAGCTGTCTCTCGGATAATTGAAATTAGTAGAAAGGTAGAAGCAGTAATTCCGGTTGATAAGATGTTAGCTACAGTTGTACATACGGAGCCAGAGATCACAGACGGTGGGGAATGTAACGTATTCGTTGATATACATAATCCAGTTAATGCTGATTTGCATTTTGATAGCATTGAACTTGATTTAGAAGGCGATAGCCAAGTAAAGGAACTTACTATGACTACAGGTACAGACAATTCTGTGCTCATAGCTAAGGGGACCACTACTAGAATCAAATTAACATCTCGTATTATTGCACAAGGAATTTTCAGTGCACAGAGTCTAGTATTTAGATTAGGGAAAGTAAGGTTTGTGATTCAATATTCAAACCATTCAATATTACTAGAGATATTTCCTGTAATGGACTCGATATGGGGGTCATTACGACCAAGTAATATTGATAAGACAACGGAAAGTTGGGCTACATTAGATATTTCATTTCCCAAGGCGACTGATAACTGTAAGATAAATATCAAGTCTGTTAATAGCTCTACTAGGCTCATATTAGCAAGAACGACTTGCTCTCATGATTCGAGCGAGATATCTTCTGCAAATATCAACGGACCATCAATTTCCTTCAAGTCAATATCTCGGGGGATGCTTTCTTTAAGTTTTCCAGTAATATTTGGCCCACAGAAGGATGCTGAACTCAATATAGACGTCTTCATTGAATACGGAGATGGACATCAATTTTACTTTTCGGATTATGTCATTTTCCATCGACTCGTTGATATTGATCATAGTCAGATTTTCAGGTCAGACTATTTTTTCTTTAAGACCATTGTATTAAGCAGGAGTAGAATATATCCTATTAAAGTTATTGGCATTTCATTAGAGGGAAGTGATATATTTCAAGTGGAAAATACTTCACCAGGATTTCAAAGTGCTATATCATTTTATGCTAACCCTGCTTCATATTTTTTCAAAGTATCTAAAGTTTCTACAGCTCCCCAAAAGGGTAACCTGGTCGTTAACGTATCATATGTTAGTGTACAAGAGGAGGCTAGAACTTTGATATGGGAGTCGTTAAAGGACAAGATCTCTGCAAGGTTTAGGAAGTACCTATTAATGATTAGAAACGATATTTTCAATGTACTTGAATTTGATCTTGACAAGTACATTATTGAAGCTGAAATCAGAATTCTTTCTCCAATTGATATATTCAAGAATGAGCATATTAGGAGGGTAAATAAACAAAAGAGAAATGAATTTTTACTAGAACTTGAAAAGATCTTATGGAACTCTTGTAATTTTGCAAAAGTTCTCGATCCTAAATCATTAAAGCAAATAACAACAACAATGGTAAAACAAGCAGGTATTGGTACAGTTGATGTTTATCATTCAGTCGACCTTATATTACCTGAAAGGAAGTTTTTCACAATAGGTGAGATCATTCCTTCTAAATTATCAATAACATCTTCAGCACAATGGAGTAATCCCAATAATGTACCAGACAATACCAAGGTCTTTTCATACCATATCGAGCCTTATTCGGACATGTGGGTTGTTACTGGACATAACCAAGGTGATTTCGGAGTTACAAGGGATTCAGAAACAATAGAAGTGATGCTTAACCTGATTCCTCTTAGGCCGGGTCATTTACCATTACCTGAGATCAAGGTTTCTGAAGTGACTATTGACAAGGCTCAACCCAAAAAGCTTCATTCAGAGACACATATGAAAAGTGGATCAGAGCCTGTTACAATCATTTCAAAGAACAATGTCCAGGTACGCCAAACTGTATAGCTTGAGCTAAATGTATAGCATCAGGTTTAACTGCCACTGAATCTGGAGTAATTCCATTTTGTATTAAGTATTCTTCTGTAGTTGGACCAATTGAGGCTACATAATATGCATTTCTATCCATTTTTTTTAATATTTCGACAATTGGGTCAACATATGAAGGTGAAAAAAACACTATCCATGGTTTGATTCCTTGTTCTAACAGTTTGTTAAATACTTGTGAAAACCTACTAGAGATATCTGGAAGTTCAGTAGTTTCATAAACGATCTTTTCGGTTATATCAGCTCCATGCTCTTTTAATCTTGTAGGTATAACATCTCTTCGTTTCTTACCTGTGAAAAACACATATTTGTTTAATGGTTCTTTTAGCATTAAATCAGCAAGTATACTGCCATTACCGGCATTTTCAGCACCCCGTACATCAGTATACCCCGTTCGTCTAAGTACATCAGCAGTAGCACCACCGACAGTATATGAAATCTTATTTTTCAGTGTTGTAACATGATTAGGATCAAGACCAGGAATTTCTGCATTTACAATCTCAATGGCTCTCTGAGAAGTTATAATGATGGCATCAGATTGTTTGAACTCATCTGATTCAAGGTACTTTCTAAGTGAGGTATCAGTCGGTGAATGTTTCATTAAAGGTATAAAAACATGGTCCAAATCAATTGACTGGAAATGAGTTTCATATGAGTCTAATGGAACTGTCTTGTTTTTCAATAATATGATCATGATGATCTAACCCGTCCTTAACTCCAATTAAACCAACTTTTCAAATATATGTATAGTGCATCAGCTTGAGGATATATTTTGAGCCGAAAAATTTTGCAAAATTGATTTAAATAAGCAAAAGGATCAATCCAATTAGATCCAAGTATTTTCTAATTTGTCAAGATCATCTATTCCGCACTAGTACTAGCTAGTAGCTATATATATAGCGCTTGTACATGTTGCGGTAGTATTGCAGGATTGGCTAGGCTATAGCTGCACCTGCATGTATGCGTGTACGTACGCTCAGTGTTAACGTTGATTTGGATCGATCAATCATTGAAGTACTAACTGTTATAGCGGCGCTGTAACGCTTAGCTAGGCTGCTAGGTAGTACTTAACGATAACGTCTGCGAAATGCAAGCTAGCTAGCGCTAGCGCTATCGTACCGTTGCGCCGATCCTTGAAAAATTATATAGGGAGCCTGTTCTAAAATTTCAAAGCTAGACTACCATTGCAACTCATGACAAAGAAAAATAAATATGATACATTACGTGAATGGATGAACGAGAATGACATCCAGTTCAGCGAGTCGGTTCAAATTAAACCGTCGCCACTGGGCGGTATAGGCGTTGTATCGACGGAACCAATCAATTCTGGTACTATTCTTCTCAAGGTACCCAAAGAAATGGTATTATCAGCCAGTACTTGTGGTATTGCCAATTTGCTAGTAGGATTACCTGACATGGTGGGGCTTCTTTTAGCATACATGTTTGAACGGTCACAGGGCGAAAAATCACCATGGTATCCTTTCCTTCAATCTATATCTGCCGAGCCGCTAGATCGTATTCCCTTATTCTGGCCATCTAAAGACCGAGATTTATTAAAGGGTACAGAATATGATTATATAGGTTCAGATTTGATGGATGAGGTGGAAGAAAATTATGAAAACATTATCCAACCATTCATGGAAGACAATAAAGATATTTTTGGTGAAACTGAATATTATGATTCATTTGCCAAAGTTTCTTGTGCACTTATTGAAGTATCTACCCGAGCTTTTGAAGTTGATGCATTTCGTCCTCTCAGTCTTGTACCAGGCGCTTGCTTGTTTAACCACAGTGATAAAGAACATGTACATTTTGAGACAGATGTAGATGTATGCGATGCATGTGGAGATCGCTATTGTGAGCACGAAAACAGTGATGATGAAGTTGATAATGATAGCATTGATCAAGAAAATACGGATCAAGAAGACGATTATAATGATAATGATGATGATGATGGTTCCCATAAAGAACAAGAAGATGAAGATGAACAAGATACCTGTGAAATAGTGGCTATTAAAGATATACCCTCAAAGACCGAGATATTCAACACATATGGCGAACATGGTAATACAATTCTCCTGGCTAGATATGGATTTGCATTATGGGGAAATATCCATGAAACCGTTAATGTAGGACCAGAAGTTATCCAGTTAGCTAAATCACTAGACATGAAGAAACGGCTAAAATGGTGGTCAAAAAATTATACAAAGTTATCCTTTAAAGAAGAACCAGAGAATGAAAACGAAATCATTTCCTGGCAAAGCACTCTTTTTATAAAAATAAATGGTCGACCTTCTAAACACTTGTTAATGCTGTGTATGATTTTGGGGTTGACAGATTTCCAATTTGAAAGATTTAAAAGGAAACCTCGTCTATATTGCAAGTTAATTTCAAAACTTACATCAAGATCACATAAAGCCGTCTTACGAAAAATTATTGCAAATAGATTGCAAAGATACAATGATAGCCATCTTTCCAGTAATGATTATAAAAAATTGATAGAGTCACTATCAGATCAAAATTCTCCAGAGTCTTGTCATAAAAGGATAGCATTTACGGTTGTAGGAACCGAGAAACTGGCTCTAGAAAATTCAATCAGGTATGCTATTTGAATCAAGGAACTGGTGGTGCATCAACTGCACTCGAATGTTCTGCAATAGGGCTAGAAGGTGCTATGTCAGCAACAGCAGCAGTATTATTATCTGGAGATACACCCTTTAAAGGGCTCATAGGTGGAACATTTGTAGATGCATTTTCAACATTTGCAGGACCTTCCTTAACATTAGAAGCGTTTGTATTGGCCAGATTGACAGCATTAGCCATAGCAACAGCTTCTCGTCGTTTACGCTCCTCTCTGACTTTTCTACGTTGTTGTTTAGCCTCTAATTCATGCCATTCTCCAATCCCTTCCAAGTTCAATTGTTCCGGTACCGGATCATTTGTGAAAAATGCATGTTGTAATGCTGTTTCTGCTGTTATTCTGCTTTTAGGGTTTAATACCAGCAACTTTTCAGCAAGATCAAATGTTTCTTCATTTGGTAAAATTCCCTTGAATACTTCTCTGAACTTTGACGGCCGTGGCTTAACTACATTTGCAAGTAAATGGTACCAAGGAAGATCCAACATATCTGGCCAAGTTTCCAAATTTGGAGTACCAGTAATCTCATATATGCTTTGAAGTTGAGAAATATCATCTTGGCCTTGGAAAATTGCTCTTCGAGTAAATAATTCCACTAAAAGACATCCAGCACCCCATACATCAATTTCTGTTGAATAAATTGTAGCACCTAAAAGAAGTTCAGGAGGCCTATACCATAACGTTATAACCCTGTTTGTATAATGAGCCTTAGGATTAGATAAGTCTATTGCTCTTGCTAATCCAAAATCTGCCAATTTTAATCTACCGGAACTATCAAGAAGGACATTAGATCCCTTGATATCCCGATGAACAATCCCCTTTCTATGTATATAAGCTAATCCCTCCATTAATTGTTTAAATATAAATTTGACATTTCCCTGGGAAAGCTTCAACTCTGGGTGGCCAAGAATACCAGCTAAATCATGTTCCATATATTCAAATGACATATAGATGTTACCTTCTTCTATCATCATTTCTCGTAGTGACACAATATTAACATGACGAAGTGATTGTAAAATCTTGATTTCACGGATAGCTGTAACGGGCATTCCATCTTTTTCAGTTTCCATACGTAATCTTTTCAGAGCCACCATTTTATTTGTATCGGCATTTCTAGCCTTGTAAACTTTCCCATATGTTCCTTCTCCTACTTGTTGTACTCTGACATAAATAGATGATTTGCGATATGTTATAGCTGTAATTGGAGGCGGTATATCATCACCATATTTAGGAAGTGAAGGTTCATCTGATGATGCTACTGGAGAATTAATTTTACCATCATGATTGGGCCTGCCTGGTTTTTGTGCTACTTCAATCTTATTACTGTTTATCTCCTTTTTAGTATTATTATTGTTATTATTATTATTATTATTTTTATAATTATCATGGAACGGCCGTCTTATGTTATTTTTAAAGTTGTCATTCCGTCCACCATTCCCGGTATTATTGCGTTTCCAAGGAGGAAATCCCTGACCTCTATTACCTTCTCTTCTTGGAGTAGCAGGCAACCCATTTGAAGGTTTATGTGTCCCAACGGGAGACTGATTAGAACCTTCTCCATTTACATGCAACCGTTTACCAAATGGAGTCTCATTATCACTATCCCGAGTAAAATTCTTTCTTCGTTTTTTATTAGGATCAAAGTTGGGTCTTCTTGTATTTGGATGTTCTCCATTCTCTGTTTCACCAAATCGTTGACCATCACTCCTACGAGGCGGCCTCCTTTCTCCAGCACCCTGAGAATCGCTATTATCTGGTAGTGCAGCAGGTGCAGCGGATGCTCCAGGCGGAGGTGGAGGTGGCGGTGGAGGTGGCAAAGGTCGACCCTGACGACCTCCTCGTGAATAATTCCATTTTCTTGATCCACCACGATTCCTCCTTGGGTCTCCGTTAAATTTTCTGAAATTCCCTTCTTCTCTGTCGTCCTGGCTCCTATTGACCCACTCGCGCTTCGAAGGTCCACTTTGGTCACTCATATTATATAAAGCGCAGCTTAGAAAGGCATAGCTGAACTTTCAAAGTTCAAACAAAAGCTTTTCTTGAATATGTTATGTTATTGGGTTCGGATATATATCACAGAGCGCTCTACCGCTAGCGCTATATATATACGATATCTCTCTATATAGCGCTAGTGCTCAGATGCATTGGAGGATGAGATCCATACGTATGCGCACTTACGCGTAAGAAGAAAAACGCTTACCGATCGTTAAGTTTAAACGTCCCCGAAGCATCCGTGTTTTTCGCTCTTTTCACTTTAACGCTCAGGAGGTGGTTGGCAACACGAATTTATTTGACAGATATATATTTGTATTTGCCACGCGTCTCACGAGCTGTTGGGGGTTGTAGCCACTTGCAGAAGTTACATATAGAATAAAGATGGCAAAACGGAAGAAGGAGGTTGCCAGTACAACTGATAATAGTGCTGGTGCTACTGGTGCAGCCGTTGAGGTAGAACCATTGTTAACTCCTTCATCGTCTTCGTCGAATTCGTCCAGTGTTGATATTTTAAGTGACGTAAGCGGCAAACGACGTGCAAGCTACGCTAATGGGATGGATGAACTGGACCCCAAGGAATTTGGTCCATTGACAAGCAAGAAATACTTGTATAAACAACCTAAGAATGGTAAAATAGATACCGACTCAGCTGAGGAAATGCCTAGCACGGTTGCATTAGTTCAAGTGTATTTATGTTACTTGTCACTTATTATTATTGGGCACATTCGTGATTTTTGTTCCAAATGGTTTCGACCGAGTAATATGGATATTGAATTGAAGAAAGTTAATGGTTATGCCCCCTTGTTTAGTGATTTTGAAAGTTTTTATACGCGACGTTTGAAACATAGATTGGATGATTGTTTTGCAAGACAAACCACTGGTGTACCTGGAAGAGTTATCACTGTTTTGGATAGATACAGTGAAGATTTTAATTATACTTATCAATATCCCGGAACAACTACTGATTGTATCAATTTATCGTCTTACAATTATTTGGGGTTTGCACAAAGTGTTGGACAATGTACCGATTCTGCTGAAAGGGCTATTTATGAAAATGGGATAATTGCTGGAGGGTCTAGAGATTTTGGTGGTACTTTGAAAATGCATCTTGAAACTGAACAAATCATTGCAGATTTTGTTGGTAAAGAGAGTGCTGTATTATATTCGATGGGATATGCTACCAATGGTAATATTTTTGCATCTCTTATTGACTCACATTGTCTGGTTATTTCAGATGAACTTAATCATGCATCTATTAGATTTGGATGTCGAGTTTCTGGAGCAGTTATTAAAGTTTTCAAACATAATGATATGGAGGAATTAGAAGCTTTATTAAGAGAACAAATCAGTAGAGGACAACCAAGAACACATAGACCATGGAAAAAAATCCTAATAGTTGTTGAAGGATTATATTCAATGGAAGGTACCATGTGTAATTTACCCAAATTGATTGAACTTCGAGAAAAATATAAATTTTTCTTATTTGTAGATGAAGCTCATTCAATTGGTGCAATGGGACAAACTGGTAGAGGAGTATGTGATTACTTTTCAGTTGATCCATCTAAGATTGATATTCTTATGGGTACATTAACTAAAAGTTTTGGTGCTACTGGAGGTTATATTGCTGGTGATAAGAAGATCATTGATTATATTCGTGTTCATAATATGGCTGATCTTTATGCTGAAGCTACTCCACCACCAGTCTTAGCACAAATCCAAACTTCCTTAAAGACAATCACTGGAGAAGTTAAACCTGGTGAAGGTCAAGAACGACTTCAAAGATTAGCATTTAATTCGAGATATCTTCGGTTAGGATTGAAAAAGCTTGGATTTATCATTTATGGAATCGATGATAGTCCAATTATTCCACTAATGCTTTTCCATCCTGCAAAGATGCCCTTATTCTCAAGATTAATGTTAGAGAAGAAGTTTGCCGTGGTAGTTGTTGGATATCCTGCTACACCATTACCCACCAGTAGAGTAAGAATCTGTCTTTCTGCGTCTTTGACAAAAGAGGACTTGGATGAGTTTCTCTATGCATGTGAAGAGATTGGTTCATTGCTAGGCCTTAAAATATCTCAGAAACCGGGTAAATTAACAGGCAAACCATTAAGGATGAATCTAGATGAAATTATGGAGACACTTGTTGAAGAAGTGCAGGGCGACATTTCTAATATCTAACTGTAACGTCTTGTAATATAATATATATATATATATATATATATATAATAATAATATTTTTATAACCCTTTTTTTGAATTTTCTAGGACTTTTGAGATATCAACACCTATATCGCTGTGCAGATAATGTGAAGCTATAGCCTATAACAACTATGGCCATTTTCAATTTTGTCAACGTGATGCTAGCACTATAGTTATCGATAACGTTTAAACGCTATTAATAAAGTACGCATAACGTTATACGTAACGTTAACGTTATTAGGTCGTGCGCCCTGTTTAAGCTAGCTTGAATTCACAAGCTTCGGACCTATAGGTGCATGTTCATTCCACTGTTTTGCAGCCTGTGAACATTCATACTAAAGGGTAACGTTGCACCTTTTGCTCTAAGCAAATGCCATCTGCAACGACGAGGTCCGATGGCGGTGGTGGCAATTTCACTGGTGGTAGCGGTGGAGGCAGTAGTAACGGTACCACCACTATTAATGGGGGACGGAATCATGCACGGGCCGAATCTAGTACTGGATATCGTTCTGCTAAGGAATTAGAAGAATTAGCAGCCAAGACTGTTTTAACATCAGGTCGAATGAACGAGCTTGTAAATAATGCCCTGGGTTATATTGAGAAGGTATGTTAACACTTTGATATATTTTATTATTTACAAGTGATACTAACTGATATTTAGTATAAAGAAGGGTTACCGAAGGGATTAGATGAAGCTGCATATATGGATTTTTGTCAAGCCAAGATATTATTATTTGATATTATTCCGAATCACCCTAAATTTGCTGCATTTGAAGCTAAACAAAGTGAGTTTTACTATAGTTTCAAGGAATTACAAAAAATTGTACAAAATGAGAATGTGACCTCGTTAGTTAAGTATCTGGATGAACGAGCCTCTATAGGGAGACATTCAGAAAAGGACAATAAAACAAATGGTGGTAATGGTAATGCCTCTCAACGGGTTACTAGAAAACCAGTTGGTACCCCGGATTCTAGAAATGGTAGTACTGATTCATTAGTGGCTAGATTTGAACGGTTACGTGATGGACATAAGAATGGGAATGCTAAAGTTAATGAAGTTATGGAAAATCATCCATTACCACCACCACCTTCTATTCCTCCTCCTCCTCCTCCGCCATCTACAACTGGTTCAGTATCGAAATCATTACCAAGAGTACCTATAGTTTTCCCCAAGACTACTGTTATTGATACAGAGACACTAGCTAAATATTTGCAATATGTTCCTGAATCTATTTTAATTATTGATGTAAGGGATAGACGTGATTTTGATAAGGCTCACATTGCTGCGCCGAATATTATATGCATTGAACCAATAAGTTTACGACCAGGCATGAATGATGACGAATTAGAGGATACGTTGATAATTTATGAACAGGAACATCAATTAATAGGACGTCGGGACCAGTTTGAATTAGTGGTTTATTATGATTGGGATTCAAGATCGAATTCATATCGAGGAGGACCAATAATAGATGAAAGTCAATTAATTCTGCATAATCTTGTTATAGCACTTTATGAAAAGGCATTTAATAAACCATTGAAACGAGCTCCTTGCTTGCTTATTGGTGGATATCAAGCATGGGAAGAAGATTTGAATGGACGGTTAGCAGTTAAGAAGAACCCTTCATACCCAAACAATAGCAACAACAACTCAATAATAGCGGCCATTCCACAACCACCAACGGAAATCCCTTCAAGACCATATGGATCACGAAAGGGAAGTATAGCTACCACTCCAAGTAGTTATGCAAGAGACGTTAATGATTATTTCCGAACAATGCCTACTTCAACATTACAACAAGACCAACAACAAGGACGAAGGTCATCATTGCATGGGGTTAATATTAAACCCAATTATAATATGACAACAAAGCCATCACAATATTCACGACCAACATCTCAGCAGCATTTACCTTTACAACAGCCATTTCAGCATAGATTATCAGATCCAAATATATCCCAATTCAATGGTAACGGACATTATCATAATAATACCCCATCAACACATTATCAGAATATTTATCCACCACCTGGTAGTCCTGGTGCTCATGGTAGAGTTCATAGTCCACCTGGTCAAGTTGATAATGTACCAATTATCCACGGACCAACATATTATCATGAATATGGACATCAAACAAATGAATTTCAACGAATAAGTAGAGAGTTTACAACAGGGCTAAGAAATTTAGGAAATACATGTTATATGAATTGTATACTACAATGTTTATCTGGAACCCCTACACTTGTTACACCATTTGTTGATGGTAGTTATAGGAATTATGTGAATGTCAATTCAAGGTTAGGCTATCATGGTGTTCTTGCTCAAAAATTTGCTGAATTAATGCAAATGATGTATCGTGAAAATGGATCATCTGTTGCTCCAATAGCATTAAAAGAATTAATTGGTCATCTTCGTGAAAATTTCCGGGGTAATGAACAACAAGATTGTCAAGAGTTTCTTACATTTATATTAGATGGTTTACATGAAGATATTAATGATAATGGTGGGGTGAGATTAAAAGAATTAACTGAAGCTGAAGAAAATCGTCGTGAAAAAATGAGTGTAAGAGTTGCAAGTGCAATTGAATGGGAACGATATTTAAAAAGTGATTTTTCTTTAGTTGTTAATACATGTCAAGGTCAATATCAAAGTAAATTAACATGTCTTACTTGTGGTAATACTTCAACTACTTATAATGCATTTTCATTTCTTACTTTACCTATACCTGCTCAAAAGGCCAATGTATCACTTTTGGAATGTTTTGATTTATTTACTGCGGAAGAAATTCTTGATGGTGATGATAAATGGCATTGTACGAGATGCAAAGAATTTAGAAAATCTGCTAAAGCATTACGTATTGTAAGGTTACCACAAATACTTATTATTCATTTAAAACGATTTTATCATCGTGGTGGTAACCATTGGAAATTAGAAAATTTCGTGCATTACCCTACTCATGGGTTAGATTTAACTAGATATTGGCCAGATTATACTGCTGATGATCAACAAAAATTGGCTAGTTTACCTAACAGAGGTCAAACTCCACCATTCCAATATAACTTATATGCAGTTGCTAACCATTATGGATCATTGAAAGGTGGTCATTATACCGCGTTTGTGGAAAAGGGTCATAAAGGATGGTGCTATTTCGATGATATGAAAGTAACTAAAGGTGTACCCAATGATGCTGTTATTAATAAAAATGCATATGTGCTTTTTTATAAACGGGTAATGAGCCCTTATTAGGTGATTTCAAAATAGGAAAAATAAAACTAAAAAACAAAAAATATAAGCTTATAAATATTTATATATATAGATGTTAGATTATTCCCAATCTTCATCTTCATCATTATCATTATCACCATTAGGTAAATTCACAGTTGAAGAGTTTTTAGATACCAGATCATAACTACTTTCACTATCAGCAGGTCTACTTTCAGTATCTGCTTCATCACCGATTTCGCCTTCATTACGTTCATCTTCATCTTCATCTTCATCCCAGCTGATTTCTTGACCAGATGATAATCCATTTGCTTGAGCAATGAGTTGTTTTCTTTTCTTTTCTTGTGATAAGATTTGTTCTTTCATATAATAATATTTAGTCCAAAATTGATCATAAGAAATTTGTTCCCCAACTAATGATTCCATAAGTGATTTCAGCGATGGATATTGTTTCAAATCGGCAGTTATATTATCAGTATGAGCATTAATATCAAATTCCTTAGCAAATGATTCATAATCAGGATCAACTGCACCAGCTAGAAATGGTTCTTTTGAAGTATGAAGAGCATGTAATTGAGCATCAAGTCTTGTAGAATATATTTGATTTCTTAAATCTTCTGGAACATTAAATAGAATCTCACTAGATGCATCTTCACCATTTTCAAGTTCATCATCAGAACTTGTAATTAAACCAGGTTCAACCATTACAGCATCTTTTAAAAAGGTTTTAACATCAGTACCTAATTTACCCAAATAAGATCCTGCCTTTGTTTCAATTTTTTCCAAATCCCTATCAAGGTCATCAATATAAACTTGTGCTTTTTTAGTTAATTCACTTAACATGGTTTTAGCCCCACTTGTTGTTTCTTTAGTTTCAGTTGATTCTGGACTAATAGTACTTGAAGAAGTTGATGGTCGTAAAGTTTCAGCAGATGATGCCAAATCATTCTTTAACTGAGTGCTCTGTTTCTTAACAGTACTCCATAACCCCGTCCAAGTAGCAGGGTTACTAAACTTTTCATAAACTTGTTCTATCCCTGATTCAAGTTGATCAGCCACTTTGTCTACAACCGTTTCTTCATGTTTCTCGCCTTCCTCTGGTTGCACCTGGAGCTTATCATACGCATCCATTTTGGAACTAGCTTGTACGCAATAAAACACAGCTAGTAGACCCTGTTATAGGGTTGGAATTAGCTAGCGTCTGTTAGAAGTACTACGTATAGCGCTGTAGCTACTATAGCTATTAATATTGTGCCAGCTGATATGATTATGATTATGATCATGATGCATTATATATGGGTACCCGTTATATGGGTTATCGATCGTTATGCTAGCTCAGCTGCAGCTGCAGTACGCGCGCGTGTATACAGTACTACCAGTACAGTACTGCTGAGGCTGCGCACTAACTATAGTGCTATAAATATTGTTATAATAGCTATAGCTAGTATAACTAACTTGGAAGTTCGGCAAATTCGAACTACGGCATAATAATCATAAGGTGAACATGATTAGGACAAATGGCAAATGAATTGGATGCTCCACTGAGGTTTGGAGTTGTTGAGCCTAATTTGTACCGAGGAAGTTATCCTCATGCTAGGAACATTCGATTTCTTGAACGATTACAGTTGAAAAGTATTTTATCATTAACTCCAGAGCCATTAACAGGAGAAATAAAGGAATTTGCAGAAAAAAACAATATACAATTGATTCATTTGCCCTGTAGTGAGACCAAGAAGAAACGTGCTGTTGGATTAACTAGCCATGAAGCTAGTAAAGCATTAAAATATTTAGTGGATGAATCATTAAGTCCAATGTATGTCCATTGTTTAAATGGTAATCAAATAACTTGTTTAGTTATTGCATGTTTAAGGAAACTTAGTTACTGGTCGATGGAAGGTATTGTTAAGGAATTTGTAAGATATAATGATATGGAACCTCAAGATAAGGCATTTATTGAAGCATTTAAAACGGATATAAGTTTACCAGAAAATGTTGTACCATGGATGTGGAGAGGATTAAGTATAGAAGTTATACGAAACCATCCTTCATTTACTATTACTCTATAATTATAATTATTATATATATGTTATATCTATTTTTTCTATTAATTTTCTGGAAGAGATTTTAAACCCATTCCCTTTAAGAATTCAATAGCTGTTGAATATTCTCTTTCTTGTCGTTCTTTTGACCAATTTAATTCTTTAGCCATTGTAGTAATAACATCAGGTAATACTTCAGCAGCAGCCGCTGAATTTAAAAATGCTAAACGAATTCTTCTTGCTAAGAAATCAACTGCTGTTGTAGCTAATTCATATCTTACAGCATATAATACTTCACCATCAACGAAGGGATAAGCTTCATGAAGTTTTTTACCAGTTAAATGATGATGAGGAGTAGTTGGAGTACTACATAATTCAGCAACCGTGAATGCTCTTGTACCATAATTACTTGATAAATAAGAAGCCACTTCTGGATCAAGATTAAATTTTTGAATTAAATCGATATATCTAAGATTTGACCAATCTTCACCTCCAACGACTTTTATATTTTTAGTAATACTATGTTTAGAGAATTTTGGAATTAAATTAAATTTCTCAATACATGCATCAACAGTTTCTTCAGCCATTTGTCTAAAAGTAGTCCATTTACCACCAGCAATTGTAACCAATCCTGAATCAGAAATAGAAACCAAATGATTTCTAACAACTTCTTGAGTATCAGTTTTTTCAGGATCCATAACTAATGGTCTAACACCAGACCAAGCAGCTAAGACATCTTCTCTTCTTACATCGATTTTACCATCAATATAATGTTTAATTTCATCTAAAATGAAATTAATATCTTCTTCAGAAGGAGTAGGGTTAGTCTCAACTTTACAAGGAGTATCAGTTGTCCCAGCAATTGTAGAACCTTGCCAAGGTAAGAAAAATACCACTCTACCATCACTTGTTGCAGGATCTAATAATCCCATCTTTTTAGGAGCATACCAACCGGGTAAAACTATATGTACACCACTTGAAGGAACAACAATTTCTTTTGTATCAAAGGTATCTAATTTTCTAATTGAGTCACTAAATGGACCAGTAGCATTTACAATTGATTTTGCCTTTATTTTAAAAGGAGATGAATTTGAAGATTCTAAATCAATCACTTCAGCACCAATTAATTTGCCAGAATCATTTTTATCCAACCCAGTAACCTCAGCATGATTAATAACATCAGCACCATGTTCCAAAGCCGTCAAGGCAAGAGAAACATTTGTTCTAGAATCATTATGAGATCCATCATAATATACAACGGCACCTTTAAGTTTATCATCATTTAACATGGGGAAAGCTTGAAGAGCTCTTGATCTTGTCAAGACATAAGATGATTCAAGATTAGCCGAACCAGCAAGCAAGTCATAAGCCTTTACACCTGCCCAATAATAAGGGATCTGCCACCATTTATATAATGGGATCATGATAGGCAATGGGAATGCCAAGTGAGGAGCCATATCCAAAAAGGATTTCCGTTCAGCCAAGGCTTCCTTGACCAATTTATATTGATCATAATCAGCATTCCAAACGGCCTTCTCGAGATATCTGACACCACCATGAACAAGCTTAGTTGATCTGGATGAAGTACAAGAAGCGAAATCATCACGTTCAACCAAAGCTACCTTGAGTCCTCGAGTGACTGCATCTAATGCGATCCCCGCACCAGTAGCACCACCACCGATAATCAAAATGTCGTACTCCTTGCCTTCGTTAGTGCTGTTGGCCAGGTTCTGGAGAATCTGGCCTCTGGAAGGAGGCACGGGCTGCTTCTTGGGCACGAACGGCACGTGCTCGGGCAGCGACCTTTCATCCTTCTTGGAAATACTCTTATTGACGGAGTAGTGGTCATACAGAAGAAACCCACCGACACCTACCACGGAGCCCCCAACAAGAGGCCACACGGTTTTCTTAGCGACTCGCCACATGGGGGGGAACCAGTGGTCATAAATGGGGTTGTCTCTGGTAGTTTTGCAAAAGTTCCTAGTTTGCTTTGAACGGGCGTTTTCTCAGCACTGATCGTTTTTTATGAAGGATCAGTCGCGTCTATTTTTTCTCCTGGACGTCTCTTTGCACAGCGTTGTCTCCGGTGCAAAAGAAGCAGAAATCCTGGGGTTCCAAGAAGAAATCCGAAAATAAAAAAAGTGCAAAAGAAGTTAAGAAAAGGGGAAGAAAAGAGATCTGACGGAGGATGCAGTTAAGTACTCGCGTGGGGGCAAGCTAGCAGCTTTTAGATTAACAAAGTACTTAATTTTTACAATTTTAAAGTTAACTTTAAAGCAAGGGCCCTGAATCCTATAAATATTTAATGATCGGCCTATATAAATATTATTATAATAAAATTGCTACTTGGGCGCACGGCTGGACCAATGAAATTTCAAAACCCCAAGTTATTTGCTCCCCCGCCCCCTGGAAATTTATATGGTTGCCCCACCTCCGGCCAATTTGATTTGCTCGAGCGACGTGGCTGTTTCGCGTCTCGCGTCTCGCGTTCTCCCAGCCAGCAAAAATCACAACGACAAAAGCAACTCGACCCGTCTCTCACCTATTTTTTAAGTTCACGAGACGCAGCCTACCCGATGCGGGGTAATTGCTCTTCTGGGAAAATCCCGAGATGGGTTAGATTACCGCTTTCGGAGAGAGACACGGCTGAGACGTCGGCCTCTCAGCAATTATTGATTTCAGTAGTCACGTGATATATATATATATATATATATATATATATATAGCCGGCTTGATATAACTAATAAATTTATTAGTATTGCAACTTTCTTAATTAGTTATATGTTATAGCCATAATTCTATTATTCCTATCGATAACAAATATGAAGATGTAGGAAAATATAGGTAGCCGTAGTATGTTATAGCGTTAACATATGGTTAATGCGCACTCGATCTACTAGGCCTATAGTTAAAAACAGGATTAGTTACTATAGCTATAGAACTATGTTATGCTAGCTAGGTATAGCTATTGGTATAGTATATTATACGGATGATACCTATAAAACGGCTGACGGTGGCCTTTCTGGGGCTCAAGGCAACGCTGATAGGCATTCTGCTGCTGGTGCCAAAGCAGTACGACACGTCTTCCCAGCTGCTGTTCCCTGAGGCGACCTCGAACGCGATAGTCAGATATTTATTACTGGTGGTTGAAAAATTGACAATATGGGATAGTGTGTACTTCACTGAAATCGCTAGTCGTGGCCATTATTATGAGCAAGAGTGGGCCTTTGGAGTCTTGTGGCCGCTAATTATTCGTTACACCACTTTATACCTTGTCGACCCTATTACAAGTTTATTGGGCCTTTCATCATCATCATCTTCATCTTCATCTTCATCTTCATCATTATACTCCTTTGCATTTGCAAATATCTTAATTGCCAACCTTAGCCATTACCTAGCCTCGATTGTTCTGTACCTACTAACTGTGAACGTCTATGGCGATAGACGGCTCGCAGAGGTGACGGCACTGCTGTTTATATTTTCTCCGGCGGGAGTATTTCTTTTAGCTGGGTACACCGAGCCGTTATTTGCGCTTCTTTCCTTCACTGGCCTACTTTTACGGTCTAGAGGATATCATATCACTGCCGGTGCGGTTTTCGCATTTAGCTGCGGGATACGTGGCAATGGGTTGTTCTGGGGGGTCCTGTTCTTATGGGATCTTTACCGAGCTCTACTCAGAGTAAGAATATACCAATCAATGAGAATTATAGTCGGTGGATCCTTGATTGGTCTTGCAATCGCTGGTATCCAATACTATCCTTACTCCATATATTGTCCTCAGCGCGGCGAGTGGTGTAATGATACTTTACCCTCGATATTCAATTATGTCCAGGCAAAGTATTGGAATGTTGGGTTATTCAAATATTGGACTCCCAACAATATCCCCAATTTCCTCTTCGCCCTACCAATGATGATAGTCATCTATCAATCAACGGTACATTTTTGCAAATCCCACAAAGTTAACATTATATTACCAGAGCTGGTCGTTCAAGTAATTGTTGGACTGTCTACATTATTCATATTTAATGTTCAGATAATTAATCGGATATCTACCTGTCTTCCAACGGTTTACTGGTACGTTGCAGAGATACATCTAAAGGGAACAACCCATGCAGGACTAATCATACGGTTCTACATTATATGGATCTTGGTACAAGCAGTGCTTTTTGCATCCTTTTTACCACCAGCTTAAACCAAAGAAAAAAGAACAAAAAAAAAAAAAAAAAAAAGAAAAAAAAAAACTCATTAAATGTATCATTATTTATTAATGGCCCTTGATGGCTCGTCCTGCTTGTGACAATGCTTCTCTTCTTGATGCATCTTCAAGTAATGCCGTATCAACAGCATTGGACGGCAAGTGTACATATCTAACTACCGATCCTCGAATAAATATATTGTTTACCGCACTCTTTATAATTAGCAAACCATCCCAAAAAAGTATTGATCTCGGTGTATACATACCAAATGAGGATAACTTGCTTCATCTAATACGGTTATATCGTCAAGTTTCAAGTTTAGATATTGGTCGACTGATTTTAATGTTCCTCGAATTGATATATCGTTCTTCAACTCAACGGTTATCTGATATTAGTAATGGTATCACAAGTTAAATGGACAAACTTACCTCATGGTCAATGAGAGTCTTGAAAAAGGAGAAAAATAGCATCCTGCACTGTTATAACCTGAACCTTCAATGAATATTCATGAATCAAAGATTTTGGATCCGGATCCAGAACTCGATCGATCGTGCGCCGGCTGGCCTTAAGCTAGCTTATACATTAATGTCCCATATATATCATGATCATGGTCATATGCAATTAATTATTAGTGTTAGCACTAGCTACCTAGTATTAATAGCTCTGAATCCAACTACTTAGATTCCACAATGGACAAAGAAGCATTTGAATCATTTATAGACTCGCTGGATAAAGAACGGAAGGCTGATATAGATGAAACAAATGAGTTGCTGGCAAGTTTGCCTCCTAAACGTCTTGCAGCTAAGGGTTTGGCGATTCTTAACCTTGCCACTAGTTCAATGAGAACAGGATTAGGTGGGAAGACCTTATTAACACTCGAACTTGATAAATCTGTTTCCAAGGATAATGAAAAATTAGAAAACGGTGATATTAGGGTCGGTGATATAGTAAAAATTGAACCTCAAATTGGTTCTAAAACCAAAAAATCAAATTCAGAGGGTGTAGATAATTATCTTGAAGCTGTTATAACTAATGTATCAAATAATTCTATCACCGTGGCTATAGATGATAAGTTTGAATCTAAATTGGAAAATATTCAATTGGATGGTAGATTATGGGTTGCTAAATTAACTAATTCTATTACTTATAGACGAATGGAAGGAGCAATGAAAGATGCAATGAATTTAAAAAATCCATCTTCATTACAACAAATAATTCTTGGTCAAAGAAAACCAATTACTGGTTATCAAGATATGGAAAATAATCAATTTTTAGATCAAACATTAAATGAACCACAAAAATTAGCTGTAAAATTCTCATTAAAAAGTGAATTGGCATTAATTCATGGTCCTCCTGGTACTGGTAAAACTCATACTTTGATTGAAATTATTAGACAATTAGTTGAAAAGGGTGAACGAGTTTTAGTATGTGGACCATCTAATATATCTGTTGATAATATACTTGAACGATTAAATGGGAAAATTAAAGGAAATAAATTAATTAGATTAGGACATCCTGCAAGATTATTACAATCTAATTTATTAAGTTCTTTAGAAATTATTTCAAAAAATTCTGATCAAGGTCAAATTGTTAAAGATGTTCAAAAAGAAATTGATCAAAATTTATTAAAAATAAAAAAAACTAAATCAGGTAAAGAACGAAAGGAAATTTATCAAAATATTAAAGAATTAAGAAAAGAATATAGAACAAGAGAAAAATCTGTCATTTCTAATCTTATTATTAGTTCAAGTGTAGTTGTATCTACTTTACATGGTACTGGATCATTTGCATTAAAAGAAGCATTTAATAATAAATTATCAAAAGATGGTCAACCATTATTTGATACTATAATTATTGATGAAGTATCACAATCATTAGAACCTCAATGTTGGATCCCATTAATTGTGTGTTATAATGCTAAACGTTTAATAATAGCTGGTGACCATATGCAATTACCACCTACTATTAAAATTAAAAATAATGATAAAGTCAAGAAAATATTAGAAACTACTATATTTGATAGATTATTAAAATTACATGCTGATTCTGATATCAAACGGTTTCTAAGTATACAATATAGAATGAACAAAAGTATAATGCAATTACCATCAGAATATTTTTATGAGGGAAAATTAAAAGCTGATACCACAGTTGCTCATCGATTATTAACTGATTTTAAAACTGTTAATCCAATAGATGAAACTAAAACCCCAGTTTTATGGCTCGATACCCAAGGTGATGATTTCCCTGAACGTATTCCTGATGATACAGGAAATAAACTTGATACAGGGTTTAGTAGAATCAATGAAAATGAAGCATATCTTGTATATACTCATGTTATTAAACTTATTGAAAGGGGTAAATTGGATCAATCACATATAGGTGTTATTTCTCCTTATAGTGCGCAAGTTTCATTGATTAAAAAGATTATTAATGATAAATATCCTGATATTGAAATCTCTACTGTTGATGGATTCCAAGGTCGTGAAAAGGAAGCAATTATTATTAGTATGGTTCGTAGTAATGATCAAAGAGAAGTTGGATTTTTATCTGAAGATAGAAGAATTAATGTGGCAATAACAAGACCAAGAAGACATTTGTGTATAATTGGTAATATGGAAACAACTGCCAATACTAAATTTCTTAAAACTTGGATTAAATGGATAGAAAATAATGCTGAAATTGAATATCCTGATATTACTGATATTTTAGAAATATCAAAAGAAAACCAACAAATTTAACGACTTAATAAAGATTTATCAGGTAACCACATTGTAAGATCATTATTACCAGTTGCCATTAACATAGTTTTAGGACTAAATGCAATAAGATTAGGTATAATTGGTTCATTTTTAGAATTAATACAATCAATAATTCCAATTGGTTCCAATACTTTTGTATGAGGTTTAATATCATTTGTATCCCATATAACTATTTTATTCCCACCTGACCCTGAAAATACATATCTTCCATCAACAGTAAATGCAGCTTGACTAGTACTATCACCTGAATTTCTTCTTGCTAATGGTCGATGACCTTGTAATCTTATAATATTATTATGATCAAATGTATCCCATAAATAATGAGCATTACCATCAGTTACTACAAGTAACCATTTACCTTGATTAGAAAATTCAATTTTAGACCAACTAGTAATTGATGGTTCAAATGTACAAGTACCAAATGGTTGCTTCTCATATTCTCTTGCATCATAAAGGGAAATTGTTCGAAGACTTTGACTTGCAACTACAAATATTTGTCCAGTAGGATCAAATGTAACTTGACTTGGTCCAATTTTATTCATTGATCCTTGAAAGGAATTAGTTCTAAGATCCCATAATTTAACTGAATGATCTAATGAAGCAGAAATAAATAAATCATTCAATGGTGAGGTTTCTAATGAAACAACTCGTTTTTTATGACCTTTAAAATACCTAATATAGTGATTATCATGTAATGAAAGGTATCTTATCGTATCTACCAAATTAGTTCAACATTTTTTTTGATCAAAATTATTCAAAAAAAAAAAAAAAAAAAATACTTACCATCCTCTTTAGTTGATGCATATATACAATTCATTGAATGATGTGTAAATCGAGCTAAATGACACCCATATTTCTTGCTATAAACAGTTTTCTCATGTCTAAAGTTAGAATAACCATGTCCAAAGAAACCCACAAAAAAAATAACTTACTTCCCAGTTTTACAATTGTACAATTGAATAGCTTCATCTTGAGCTGCAGTTATACAGTATAATCCAGTATCGTCAAAATCGATTGATGTGATTTCCGCAGAATCCTTCTGATACTTGAACGTCTTCGACGGACGAAAGGATTTCATCACTTCATGTGTAAACGGCAGCGCCGACGAAGAATGCGATTTCGTAGCCATTACGCGTCAATTTTTCCTCTTTTTCGGAAGTTAGCGCTATAGCTAGCTATAGTACGTGACCATGCCGTGGTACGTGCTCCTATAACGTTAACGTTACGGTAGTTATATAACATCGATCGATATCGATATCGATTTCTTGAGATATCGACAATTACAAGCAGGCGCCACTTTTCCTTCACCATGGGCACTGTAAGCAGAGCAGCATAGATCATTGAATCAGAGGCTAACGAAGATAGATTGGCAGAATTGTGCACTTTTCAGTTGACCTCGTGCTGGTTTCAGCAGTTTTTGCCGGGGTGAGACGGTCAACTGGGTTAACGTAAGACCTGTTAGCAAAATCAATAGCAGATTTATATAACTAATTATCAGGTTTAAACAGAATTCAGTCGAATCAAAGGACGTCAGAGGATGGGTAGATAAATACTTGGATGTCGGCGAGTGGGTATTTGACACCAGTGCCACGTTTATGGCCAATTCACCATATTTCGAACGTCGAAAGTGATTTCTATGCAATGACTTATTTTTTTATTTTTATTATTATTAATATTGTTATTAATAGCTTTTATTTTGGGTACATTGAGAAGCAGTTTCTTTAAGTAAATGTAACGAATGCTAGTTTTATTTTTGCTTTGTATGTTTGAATTTTTACTGTGGCTGTGATGAATATGGTAAAAGGTCTGAACAGTGTGCAAACTTGACGATATCAATACCAAATTACCAAACAGGGGACCTCAGAGCAAGTCAAGTGTCTAAACGGTTTTGATTGTGCCTACACTCCCCCTTAGATAAAAGAGTTAGACCCTTTGGTTCATGGTAAAGTGAAACCATATCCTTGATAGAGATAACCGGTTCGTAACCTAATTTTTTATTTGGTTTGGATAACGGGTTTTCTCGTGGATATTCGGTTTCCTATACTATAACCAGGCTAACATATCCAAACTTTGGGACCCATTGCACGCGAAAGCGATACCATTGCATTGGGTTAATGGCATATGGATAACATTTATCGTCAAGCATGTTGTTATGAAGACTGGCAAACATTCTGAGCCACTCGTAGCAAGTTATTTTGAAGAATATTTCCATTATTGTTTGATGTTACCCAGAATATTCAAAAAAAAAAATAATATTGTAGCCGGCACCGGGTTACCCCAGACATCGATATCGATATGATCATGAGCAAGATCAACTGGTCAACAACCATTTTCCAAGACCAAAATTACAAAAAAAAAAAAAAAATAAAGAATCAAAAAAGGAACTACAACACTCTCTGTTCACGCATGGTCTCCCACTGCATTACTTGGTAGAGCTCTCGGGTGCTTAAGTAAGATTGATCGGACGGGAAATCCTGTTTTCACCCGG
>JAJMEQ010000154.1:0-25645 GCA_030574255.1 Groenewaldozyma tartarivorans
CGTTTTAATCGATCAAACCGGATCGGTGGTTAAACGGCTGAGTAGTAGATTACGGTAGTACTGTTAGTAGTACTAGTTAAGTCGCTTGAGATATCGATATATAGTCGATTAGTCGTGGCTAGGGCTAGCGCTAGCCTTATTGACGTCAGTTCACATACTGCTCGTACGTACGTGTGCGTGTGCTTTAACTACGGTATACCACGATATTTGCATTGAAGATCATTACTTGTTTAGGATTATTTTATTTGTCTGCCTATACTTGAATCCATGATCCAAGGTGCTTCGAAAATATTACTTTATCATTGAACCATATCTCAATGTCATAGGGATTTCTATAACGGTAACCTCTATTGCTGAGCTTGGTAAGTGCTTACTGCAAAGTATATTCCATTCACAAAGTGCTTTATTTTTTTGATAATTATATATATGTACTTATTTAAAATTTTAATACGGCACGACCAACGAGTTGGCTTGCTTCCATGAGTTTTATTGGTTTAGCAGCTTCTTCAAAATCATAAACAGTAATAGCTGGATGAACTTTATCCCTAGCTACAAAATCAACTGCTTCAAGGATATCACCTCTTGTACCCACTAAAGAACCAATAACTTTAAGACGTTTCATTGCAACTAAAACTGGAGGTAAAGATACATTATGACCCTTTTTGGGAAGTCCTACGCCTACTAATGCTCCTGCAATTTGAAGATAAGTGATTGCTTCATTATAAGCCGAAGCCATTGGAGTAATCATTATAACAGCCTTTGCACCCAATCCATGAGTTGTCTCCATAACAGTATCAGGAACAATTTGGTTTTTAAAATCAATAAACACTTCAGCACCCAGTTTCTTACAAAGATTCTCTTTTTCCTTTCCTGAATCAATGGCAATCACTCTAAATCCCATTTCAACTGCATATTCAATAGCCATAGTACCCAGCCCACCACCAGCACCACTAATAACAACCCATTCACCTGCCTTTGCCTGTGAAACCTTCAGAGCTTTATAAACAGTGACGCCACCACAGAAAATGGGTCCAATCAAAGTCTCATCAACAGTATCAGGTACGGGGATGATATACCTGGAATGTACTGGAACATATTCTTGAAATGTACCATTAGTAGTGGCAGCATAATAAGGAGTATACCTGCAATTGACTTCACCCTCAGGTTGAGTACATTCAAAACAAATTCGACAAGGGTTAGCAACTAATGGTACGCCTACTCTTGTACCCAATGGATATTCCTTCTTGATAGGCTCAGGAACAAGATCACCGTGCTTGACAATATATCCGCTACCCTCATGTCCAGCAACATCTACTGACATCTTAAGTTCATCCCATTGGTCAGATAAAAGAGATAAGTCGGTATGACAGATACCAGTAGAAGTCAACTTGACTAAAACTTCATCAGGCTTGATTTCAGGAACAGGGTAATTCTTGTCTACTTCCAATTGGAAATTGGGACCTCTGTTTTTAACAACTAAAGCTCGCTGAGTTTTTGGAATTGTATAACTTTTTGCCATTTTTACTCTGAATACTATGATACTGCTTGAAGAGTTTCAAAACATCTTTGGGTACCCCTTTAATGGACATATTTATATTGCCAGATTATAGAGTTTGATGGTTGCCTAAATTTTAGAGTTCGACTCATGAGTGCACCCGGTACTCATAGGATAGAATGGGACCCATTGGTAAGTAGTGTAAAAGAAAGCAACATGGTCAGTGAGCAAAAAAAAGTGTGGATAAAAAATCGGAAGATATTTTTTTTGAAACATGATCATTTTCTAAAGCTAATTATAATATTGTATGATTAATGCAATTTAGTAAAAGATTTTGTTATTCTTAACAAGTGAAACAATGCTTCAAATCAAGCATCCACCGTATATGAGTACATTCCAAGGAAGTATGATTTCATAAAGTTGTCATTAAATATGTTATATGTTACATGCAGGAATAATAAAAAATAATAAGATATACATAGAGTTAGATATCCGCATCATCGTCTTGGCTATTAATAATATCTTGTAATTCTAGTAAACGTAATTCATAGGTTGATAATGGCTTGTCAGTATCTTCGCTGGCTGAGGCTTCAACTGTAGCCTGTTCATCTTCTTCAACAGGCATAGTTAAATGATCAGCCATTTCTTCTGGTATATTGTATGATGCAAGAGTCTTCATGCCAAATTTTGGTTTTTCAATTTCACCTTGAATGTCAGACCGTTTGATAGTTGTAGTGGTAGATGATGATATACCATGTTCTTTATACAAAGTAGCAGTATCTAATATTGTTCCATTAGATGATGAGATAAAATCATAAGTTAAATGAGTTTCATTATGAACAGTTATCCTACCCCATCCATAAGCATCAGAAATACCCTTAACCAGATAATTATCACCCTTCTTAGAAATTGGATCTATACCTTCAAAATATCCAGCCGCTCCATTAACAATATACCATGGTGCTTGAGGATTATTTAAACCAGCAGGATCAATTTTCCCATTAGCAATAGCTCCATTACGTTGATAATTATGAACATGACCAAATAATGCCACATCAACTTTATATTCTAATAAAATATTTTCAAATGCAATTTGACATTCTTGACATGAACTACCAGCAACATACCAAGGACGATGACCACCAACTACAATCCAAGGAGTTTTATTACGATCAATTGATGAAAGATCATTTTTTAACCAATCAATTTGTTCATTTTCGTATTTCCCAAAAGGACCAGCACCCAAATTACCATTATTTCCAATATTTGAAGATTCATCAGGACCAATTATTCCTTCTCCCAAATCAGTTTCAGTATTAATTTGAATAAAGTGTACCATTCCATAATCAAAAGAATACCACATTGGACTAGAATTTTCACTACTACTTTGTGGCATTTTGTAATGATTTCTAAAAGCAGAAAAATTGGTTTGACCAGGTACACATTGAGATTTGGCATGATATTCATTACCAGTAGCCTTATCATATTCATGACCATTAATACAATCAGATTCATGATTACCTGGACCAACCATATAAGGTACCAAAGCAGATATAGGTTCAATATCATCATAAAATCTATTAAGTAAAGTATCATAAGCTCTTTTACCATGTCGTTTAGATATTCTTCTAGACCCATGGCGTCTACCATGGGGGTTACCATGCTTATTCTTCTTCTTCTTCTTATGAATCTCATTCATATTATCAGTTTTAATTTCATATGAAAGCCAATAATCTGAATAACCCAAGTCACCCAAATGCCATGCAAAAGAATATTCATCTACATGGTCACGAAGAGAATCAATAGTATCATGACCAATTTCAGGAGTATCAGAATATTTCAATGCAGCAAGATTTTGATGGTTTTGATGAGCTTCAAGATCTCTTTCAAATGAAAGATAATCAGACATGGCATGTCTATATTCCAAAGTCTGAGCACTCAAATCAGCAAAAACTGCAAATGAAAAAGGTTCATGCGACCCTGTTTCGGGAGCAGTAGTGAATTTGAATGTGGGGTCATCAGCAGAAAAGGAGACTCTATAATAATAGGTGGTATTAGGCTTCAAGTCTTTCAAAATGACATGGTTATCATAACTGGGAGAGTCAGGATAACTCGTTGAAAGGCCTTCAGCACTCAGATCCAACGCATCGATAATTTCGCCGTAAACGACTACTGGTGAATGGACTCGAGCGTCGGTATTCCAGCTGATGGTCATGGAACTGGCGTCATTTCCAAATGCAAGTCTTCGCTGCTTTGGCCTCACTTTCTCAAAGTTGACCGGAGAAGCAAGTGCACTTGGACAGACTAAAAGGGCCAAAACGGCGGTGACTAACGAACTAGTCAACATTATTATTATTATTAGTTTTTTTTTCTCTCGTTCTCACTCTCGATAGAGTGGTACTATTTTTGAGGCTGTTTCTAAATATGGATTTGCTCAACTTTTGGAAATATGAGCAGAAAGGACCAAACCAACCCTGCTAGGGGCCTCGAGATTGTGCTTAAGGCGGGTGAATGCTGGCGAAGAAACCTCTCTGGAGGAGTCTACTTCGAGCACGACAGTCAGAGGAGAACTGGGGAGAGAAGAAAAGAAGAGAGGAAGTGCGAGCGAGAGCAAAAACCGGAGAGTAGTGCTATTATATTGGAGCAGGGAGAGCGGATTATGATGAGTGACGGGGGAGAAAGGGAGGGAAGGATCAGCAGCCGGGTGACATATGTATTGGTAGTAATTTGTTATAACGGTAACGGTCAATGACTGTCCTGTCGTACTGGCAGAGGAACGCGCGTGCTAAAAATAATAGGTCCTGAGCACTTTTTGGCCCAAAAGCTGCTGTCAATACGCAGTACGGCCGTTCCTAGCATAATGTCATCGTGGTGCATGAATAACAATATAATGTTATTCAGAGTGCCATAAATATGACTGGGTAGTAGTAATTTAGCTATAGCGATCGCACTACTAGCCGTTCGAGCCGAGGGAACGTGGAGCACCCGGTGGACGCTGACGGGTGGGACGCTCTCAGCTATGACCTTATGACCTTGGGCGCACGCACGGCTTTGCAATAATAATAATAATAATAATAATAATAACAATAATAATGTATTAATAGTATGGTATTCCAATAATTGGATGGGAAGCGTCATGGAAAAATCCGCCCCAATCGAGCCACCCACGTGCGGCATTCCAACTACCGCTAGCGACCTATTAATAACATCTTCTTGCAAGCAAAATCTAAATTTGTGTGGATAAAATTTATTATTAGCGTACCGGCCGGTCTGGCCCACGTTGCACAGGCTGAGCATTTTTATGGTTAATTCCCATCTCCCACAGTCAATCAATCAATCAACCAATATTGTTAATATTAGACACATCAACATGCATTCATAAACGTTGCACGGCTGAATCCATAACTTTAATTAATTGGCTTTATAGAAATTTCCCATAATGTCATCAGTTATTATTGTCAATGGGTCAGATCCTTAATTCTCATTGGCTCATTTGATAAATTCTTTATTTTCATGCTCATGTACGTTACACGTGACATATTGATCACGTGCAAATTTCCTAACTCATCATTCCCAACTACCCTAATGATATTATAATATAACAATATGTTGTTACCATTGTGCGTAGATAGGTAAACGTGTAGAACGTACATAGCCTATTGATGGCACATTGGAATAAGTCCAACAATAACGAGATGGATCCATCCAGCACGTGGCTGCAAACCGTCATTGCTTTCACACTCGCCCTGCCTATCCATACTAGATTCCGTAGTTCCGCTTTCCAAGGGTATATGAACAAGGTACTCTTGGCTGATGAAGTCAAATGAAAACTTCCAGCCGAGACGTTTTGCAAGAGATAACAAACAGATGGCTGTGCATTCTTTGTCCTCTCGAAGTTCTAGAAGTTCTAGAAGTTCTTACCAACTTCAATTCTTCATAAGAACGAGCCTAAGCATTCGGGTGGCAGCCTCTCGCTCTATATAACATGTATGTGTACACTACTCATTTCTGCGTTGACAGCGGGTGGCCTATGCCCTTTTGTAGTGTTTTGTAGTGAGCGATATTTCGAGTATTTGGCCTGCGTTAATAACGTTACAACAATATTGTTGACTACAATTGTTCTAACTCGAGCTCCCCATAACGTTATGATTATGACCATCCGCCGAACATATCGATATCGTTAATATTATACTAAGTTACTAACGTTTGCAAATTGCTCATGAAGGCCTTGTACAAGCTTGCCTAACTAACTCCTAATATAACGTTAACGTGCATGTATAATACCTAGTTGTTACTAGTAGCCACGGTCCATCTCGATCCATGATCATTGCAATTGATCGTGGGGGCAATAAACCCATAGTACCATACGCTATCGAATAGGCTCGGAATGACTAGCTAGTACTATAGCTAGTATAGCGCTATCGGTGAATTCGACTATCGATCGATAACCCACAATTGTAAAAATATCTAGATAGAGCAATGGTGGCCACCTTGGATAAGCTAAGGCTGCTGGCTGACCAGACCCTGGTGTCCGTCGAAGAGCGGTCCAGATTGCTGGATATGAACTTGGACAATAATCCGGATGATGATGCTGAAATCTTACATTCTTTACGATCATTAAAATCCGGAATTATTACCTTTAGACGAACCCCTGCTTTATCTGAAGGTGATAAACAGGTTCTTTCCAAGATTGAAGAGGACTACCAAATTGCATATAATACTTTGAAGCAAGATCCCAATATCTATATTGATGAGGATTTGGCTTATGATAATATTCCTGGTGGAGATGAAAATGATCAAGATATTAATGATTTACCAGTAGTTAGTAGAAAACCTAGTAAATCTGTAAGGTTTAGAGACAATTTAGTAGAAGATCCAGATACTAGGTATCAAAGAGAACGAGAAGAATTGTTTATTGAACCTTATAGAGATGACCCTACTCCTACTAATACGGACGGATTACAAAATCATGAAATCTTTCAACAACAATTACAAACTGTAAGACAACAAGATGATCATCTTGATAGATTGTCACAATCAGTATCTCGTCAACATGAACTAAGTATTCAGATTGACAATGAATTGCATACTCATTTGGATCTACTTGATGAAGTAGATACATTTGTTGATCGAGGCCAAACAAGATTAGATAATGCAAGACGAAGATTAGATAACTTTTCAAGAAAGGCAAAGGAAAATGGTTCATTATTAACCATTATTATCCTATTAACTATCTTCATTATTCTAGTTGTTGTCCTGAAATAAACACACATTTATTTAAAAATAAGAAAAGATTGGTTATATATATGCTATTATTATATTTTGTAAATGCACTGATAATGAATTCGTTAAATACATGTTACATTCTTTATATAATGGACCTAACCAATAACTTATAGTTATTAGATCCTAATATATGCTTAGAAGGGATAAAACCATGGAAATATTAATTTCCTTCTATATTTTCGAGTTGTCACCATTGACCTCCACGAATGCTTGCAATATCATTCCGAGCATATGAGCCATACGAAATGTCGGCATATCCTCCTTGATATCCATTTAAAGCCACTCCGGCGACATCTATTCCTCGACCTCCAACATAACCCTGATGAGCGACAGTACTTGGACCTCCCAAATAAGGTGTCATGCCTTGAATATTAGAATTATGACCCACATTACCCTCCATAGTTGAATGATAATACGAAGGTGATCCGCCATTATATCCATTATAATAAGTAGTTCCGTTATTAGTAGCAGCATGCTGACCTAACCCTGCACCTCCAGCTAAAAGGTTCCCATTACTAGCTGTACTGGCATGTGAGATTGCACCAAGTGGAGAATATGCATCGACTTGTGAATTTGCATATCTATTAAGAGTGATATCCTCTTCAGTCAAAACAGGGCAAAATTCAGCATCATCTTCAAAGTCAAAAGATCTACTCGCATTATATTTCGCCCATGAGGATTTTAATGGCGTAGTGGCACTAGTTGAACTTACACTACTACCAGTATAGCCTCCATTGATGTACATGTCACTAGTAGGTGAGGGAGCAACTCCCGGGTAACCAGCCATATTATACCAACTCATTTCTCAATAAATAACAATATAATAGATAATAAAAAAAAAAATAAATGCAAAAAAATGAAATGTGAATGAAAGTATGTTAGAAAAATGTGGATGCTCTTGATGTTGTGTTTTCTTTCAAAGTGTTAAAATGAAGAAAAAAATGTGTTGACGTAATGTGGAAATTACCAACTTTAATGATTCCCTTGCTGTATCTACCGCCGTGAAGACTCTCACTTTAGACGTCTAATGATTCCGCTTGATCCAGTGTTCTTACCAATGAATATATGGCCCGGACTCTGGAAAAAACTGACCTTGCTAGTAGTAAAGTTAGATGTTACTGTTAAAGTGTAAAGTGTAAAATGTAAAGTGTGCTACGTATATTACTACGTATAGCTACCGCCTTATAGCGTTTTGCCGGCCCGATGAATTCACGTACGTACGCGTATATTCGATCAATCGGCCACTCAAACTTTGTTTCCCAGGCCTGCATCTGTAGTACCATAAAAGCCTTCGAAGAGCTATAGCTATAGCCGTAGCATGCATGTGTAAAGTCGATATTTTACTAATTTCGAAGGTAGTTTAAGAAATTATTTCAATGTGATTTGAATATATTACGCTTATAGATCGATTGTGATTATGTAGCATCTAGGGGTATAGCTGACGTGCCATATGGCAATATAAGAAACACAGGATTTTGTAGAGCTCCTATTCTCGATACTCCTTTTAGGCTCCTGGTTAGAAATTAGAGTACTCGCTAGAACTTTCGTACAATTTGATACGTTGATACATTTTAAAGTTTCTCCTTTGAAATATTTATCTTGATTGATAACGATTTAACACATGCATGCCAAAGAAGTTCGAATTCGATCTGTACTGAAAATTTCCAAACTGCTCATATATGGAATTATATGATTCCGTCTCAATTGAGGCATGCGGCCACTAGTATTGCAAGTGGGTAAATGCAGGCATTACTCAAGTATATCGCTAATTAAACCAAAGAAATCGCTGTTCGCTAATACGGCGACTGTGGAAAAATCAGATCCGATACTTCCTGCCCGAACTAGGTTTGCCCCATCTCCTACAGGAGTTATTCATTTAGGATCATTACGGACCGCATTGTACAATTACTTATGGGCCAAACACACCAAAGGCCAGTTTATTCTGCGAATAGAGGATACCGACCAGAACCGGTTGGTTCAAGGCGCTGAACAGAATATATATGAATCTTTAAGATGGGCAGGATTAAATTGGGATGAAGGTCCAAATGAAAATGATGGTGATGATATTGGTAAATATGGACCATATAAACAATCTTTAAGGAGTGATATTTATAAAAAATTTTCAAATCAACTTATTGAAAGCGGACATGCATATCGTTGCTTTTGTTCTAAAGATCGGTTAAATTCATTAACTGAATCTGCTAGGAAACTTCATCCTCCATCATTAGCTTCTTATGATAGAAAATGTCTTTATCATGTAACGAAAGATGAGAGTGATGAAAGAGCAAATTCAGGTGAACTTTTCACTATTAGATTGAAGTCACCCAATGTATATCAACCATTCCATGATTTGTTACATGGAGATGTAAATTTCCAAATTCAAGTGAATTCAAATGATATTAGATACGATGATCCTGTATTGGTTAAATCTGATGGATTACCTACATATCATTTTGCTAATGTTATTGATGACCATCTTATGAAAATCACTCATGTTATACGAGGTGAAGAATGGATAGGTTCAACTCCTAAACATATAGAGCTTTATAGGGCATTTGGATGGGACCCCCCACATTTTGTACATATTCCATTGCTAACGGGAGATTCTAATCAAAAGTTGAGTAAGCGTATGGGTGACTCGGGAATATTATCCTTAGCTTCCAATTCCAATATTCTACCGGAAGCTATGGTTAATTTTGCTGCGTTGTTAGGATGGGCTCCACCAAGAGAAGGTCCATTGGGTACAACAACTTCAGAGATTTTAGATTTACCAGCATTAAAAGAGAAATTCACTTTGAAAGGATTAACAAAGGGGAACACAAAAGTTGATTTTAAAAAATTGCATTTTTTTAATACCCATTACTTTCATGAACGTGTGAAAAGACTTGATCAAGAATTAATTAACCAATGCTATTCATTGCTTGATCAATTGAATGAAAGTTCAGATATACCAAGAAATGTTGCATTTTCAAAGGAATATTTAAAAAAAGTCTTACAAGTAGGAGGACTATCAATCAATAATGTTTCAGAATTTATCCCCAAACTTGGATATTTTTTTGTTAAACCAAAATTGGATTTGGAAAATTCTAAAAGGATTATTTCAAATATTGGTGGAAAAGATCAATTGAAATTGATATTAAATGATGCATTAACCTTGTTAAATAATCAAGATAATATCACTGCAAAGCAAGTATGTGACAAGTTAACAACAAAATATTCAAAACCTATGGTATTCAAAGCATTAAGATTATCCTTGGCAGGTTCAGTTTCAGGGGTATCTATCCCTATAGTTATAGAAACATTAACTATTCCAATATCGCGTTCCAGAATCAAAACTACTTTGGAACAAATTGTAAATATGTAATAATAAAAAAACATAAAAAATATTATATATATATATCATCTATGGAGTTATATTCTCTTCATTACTTTCATTCGGACCCATTTCTTCTTCTTCTTCTTCTTCTTCTTCTTCTTGTTCTCTACTCCTCAAAGTCTTAAGTAAAGACACAACTTCTCTTACATTAATATTCTGTGACGCTGCAGAATCTTCTACCATTACACCTGAATAAATACAACATACCTTCATATTAGGATGATATTTCAAATCAGGTAACAATTTCGGAGTAATCAAGAAATATTGTGAAGCACTTTCATCACAAGCAACATCAACCATTCTATTATGTACCATTCGTTCATTCTTAGGATCCATACCTTGATTAATCTCATCAACGACTCTAAATGGTGCAGTAGCCATTCCTTGTAATGCCATCAAATATAAAATAGTAGATACAGCACGTTCACCTCCTGATTGTCTACTACCAGATAATATTTGTAAAGGAGCAACATCAGGTCTGAAACTAACCATTATATCTAAAGTCCAATTTTTGAAATTATCACCATCTTTACCAATTTTAACCATACCTTTACATTTAATAGCAGCAAAATAATTACTAAAAACTTGTGAAACCTTTTCAACAATTGTATCAAGTTGAGGTTCCCACGTTTTTCTAATTTTTTCAATTTCAAATTTACCTTGATCACGTTTTTCACTAGATTCATTCAAAATTTGACTTAATTTTTCAATCCGTTGTCTTAATATACTTTCCTTTGCTATCAATCGGTCTTTATTAGACTTATCAACACCACCTTGAATATCTAATTCAGCTTCAGCTGCACTTAACTCACGTAATAAATCTCTAAGTGATTTACCTTTAATTTGTTTCTTAATTTGTATAACTTGAGATTTACCAATTTCTCGAGCATCTTGTCTAGCAGCATTTAATTTCTCTTCAACAATACTCATTTGATGTTGGATCCTTCGTTTTTGTTCTCGTAATCCAGAATCATAATCTTGAGTTAAAGCTTTAAACATTTGAAGTTCATGAGAATAAACTTTCTTTCTAAGACCTGTACTCATTAATTTTTTCTCTAAATCAATAAGTCTTTCAACAGGATTAGAAAGATTAGGTATCCGTGATTTTAATTCTTCAACAGCTTTTTTAAGTTGATCTTTAAGATGATCTCTAGATTGTAATTCAGCCTCTAATTGATCTTTGAAATATTCCAAAGCACTTTTATTCTCTTTCAATGGCTTCACTATATTCTTGATTCTATCTTGGAATGCATTTAACTCATTTGCCGCTTTCTCAAATTCCGTATCAGCAAATTCCTTCTCTGTACCATATTCTTGTTGTTGCTTCTTAGCACCATCCAATAAACTCTTCAATCTATCCAATTCATCTTCACAAGCTTTAATTGCTCGATTAGCTTGATTGAGTTTTTCATCATTACCCCTTGTATTTGCTAAAAGGTCATATGGGAACTTTTTATACATCCGTTCAGAGGTAGTAGTTATTAATCTTTTACCATATCGTGACTTATTAGTATTATAATACGTATCACCAATGATATATTGTCTAAGAAGCAAATTCCCGTTGTTGTCCACAGCTGTTTCAAGTTGCTGCATTCGACTATAAGGAATTTGTTGACGAGCATAAGGAATCAATTGAACTTTACTCTCAAATTGTAACATTTTCAAGACAGGTTCACTTCCAGGAGGCAACTTAATCATATCAATAAGATATCCATCAAAACCAATCTCCTTCAATTCTTGTCTATCAAAGGGTGGTCTTAAAGGTTCTCCTGCTTTTGAATATTCACGTATTTGTATATTGTTCCATCGATGCTCTTCATAACACACTTTTGTAAATAACAAATAATCTTCTCGACATTGACAAGTAAAAGCATATAAAGCAGATTTACTTAATGTGTTAACCAATGGCAGCCAATAAGCAGGATCGTGTACTTCCAATAATGTAAAAACAGGCATAAAAACTTTCATTCGGAATTTATGCCGATTTCTAGTTAACCATACGGCTGCATTGTAAACATTTGATTCCATCCTTTGTAAAGATGCTAATCTCTTTGAAGAAAGAGACTGTTCATTTTGGACAATACTCATGTTTTTCTCCTTCTGATAGGTGGCTTCACTTATTTTGGCATTAAGCTGTGATACCAACTTATTATTACCTTGAATTTCTACCTTGAGTCGTTCAACATTATCACTTGCCTTTTTTTTATTCCTCTTCAAAGAAGCTAAAATTGAACCATCCGGATCCTTTGCTTCTTCTTCCTTCAGAGCCTCTTCAAGTTCTTGAACTTTTCTTTCACGTTTCTCAAGTTCGGACCTGTGCTCCTTTTCTCTCTCAATACTATCATCAAGAGCACTCTTCTTGCTTTTCACAGACCCATGTAACTTCTTAAGATTAACAGCCGTCTTACTAAGAGCCATATCACTAGCAGCACGGTCAGGCTCAATTACACTAGATTGATTATTCAACTTCTTCAAAGCACGTTCAGCAGCATCTTTACGTTCATTAGCTTTTCGCAAACTTTCAGCGGAAGTTTTGATTCTTTCTTCAATTTCAACCATTCTGTGTTCCAATTCGGCCTTTTCAGATTCAACTTCAACCAGTTTTGCAACCACAACACCCTTTTTCAACTGCTCAATGGTGGCTTGGGTTTTCTCAACATTTCTATGAACTTCAAGTGCTCGTTGAACTTCTTCCATATCAGCCTGTTCTTTACTTAGGTTCTCTTGAGCACTTCGAACTTCTTCAGCACTCGCACTGATGGCTTCACTTAATTCAATCAATCGTTCATGTTGTTGAACCATACCTTCAAACCCAACAGCCCGTTCAGTATCCAAGAGCTTTTGTTGTGGAGTAACTTGAGCAAAACTAGCTACTTTATCTTGAGGTAAAAATTGACACAAGTTATCAATTTGCATATTAAATCTGTCAATTGATTCTTGCATAATAGCTTGAGTTGTTCGACGACCATTAATACTCCAAACAGTTGTAGCACCATCTCTATTAGTTTTAGAAAATGACCGGCCAACAACCAAATTACCCTCACCGGGAAATCCCTTAAGTTCAATTTCAATATAAGCACTATCGCATCCAGATTTAATATAATCAGTCAAATGTTTGGCACGTCCCAAAAGATCAGGCTTACCACCTAACCCCAGACATAAAGCACTGACGAAAGTACTCTTACCACTACCGTTAGGCCCAATAATCATATTAAGACAAGGACCCAAATAGTATTCAATCTTGGAATAAGTGACAAAGTTAACCATCTTAACTCGAATTACCGAACCAGGTTTAAATTTATCTATAATGTTAGTAAATAAAAAAGAATAAAATTAAAAATAAAAACGCGTTCACATACCTAAATTCTCTGGAACAAACTTAGTTCCATTGGTGACAATATTCACTCCAGTACTCTCTTGAAAATCATTGGGACGCGTCTCAGTTTGACTGGTGTAACTATTACCTTCATCATCAGACGCGTCCGAAGCATGATTCTCAGAAGAGCCTGCAGCAGCAGTAGCAATTTTCTCGGTTTTGACTTTTTTCAATTGACGTTCATTTTCACGCGCGTCAGCCAAATTTGTATCCGAAACGCGACTTTTAGCAGCAGTGGTTGCAGCAAACTTCTCAGCTTTTACCTTCTTCAAGGGAGGCTCGCTGGGCAAATGATCATCCATGCTAGAATTAACATCCGAGTCCCGCAGCACTGAGCGCTTTGAAGCTGACATTGCTGCCTAAAGATGTATCTAGGAAAAAGATGGAAATAACTAAAGAAATTTTAGCAGGGGGAGCAAAAGGGAGAATATATATTTGATCGATAATCTAAAGTAGAAATTAAACGCGTTAATGTAATTAAATTGTGGCCAAAGATCGCATACGTTTACGCGATCATAAATTGTAAAACTATACGGCTGATAAATATGAAAATCGATTTTCAGATCCTCATGCCGCTGGCTCAGACATGTCAGATACCAAGAGTGAGCTAGTAGACATCTACGTAATAAAGAGGAATACTTTGGGACCCAGTCTTACGGATATATACAGTATTAGCTGAAATGATAAAATAGTTACTGTCGCAATGGCTACCACTGAAAACAGGCGTATGTCAAGAAGGCTTTTAGAACAGCAACAGCAGCAGCAACAACAACAAGAACAACAGAAACAAAACGAAGACCACAAACCCGTTGAGAATAAGGACAAATCTAAAGATGCCAAACCCAGTCCGACGCCACCAACAGACGGCCTACCAAAGAAAAGTGGATATAACAGGCTGGGTATTAAACGGGGGCCATATAAGAAAAAGGCCAAGTTTTTAGTTGAAGAAGCCCCCGAGCCCCGATTTAGTACTCCCTTTGAAAGAGACGAAGAGGATGCGACGTATCCTTATACAGTTATAGACGGACTGCCGTTGTCACAGGGAAACGAGCCGCCTGATTATAGTTTGTTGAAGAAACCGTTATCGGCTAGGGCTTCTAAAAGTTTAGTACATTCGCTATATAAGTCGAGATTAGGATGGTTGACTGGTAATATGTTTGAGAAATATACGGTCAAACCTGGGAAAGAGGGCAAGAAACAAGATAAGAATACTGAAAAGATGACAAAGTTATGTGATTGCTCGTTCGTATTAGGACCTCATATATTTCCAGTAAAATTATTTGCTGCAAAGGACGAAGAAGCCGAGGAAAAGGAACAGAAGGAAAGAGAACAGAAGGAAAGAGAACAGAAGGAAAGGGAAGAGCGAGAAAAGAGGGAAGAGGAAGAGAGAGAAAGGAGGGAAGAGGAAGAGAGAGAAAGGAGGGAGCAGGAGGATCAAGAAAAGAGAGAACAAGAGGGAGAGGAAAGAGAAGAAAAAAAGGAAGAAGAGAAGAACGAAATGGAGATTGATCAGGATAAAGATAATACGGTAGCCAAGGCGAATACTCCGGAAGTTAAAATGGAAGGGGATGACACCATGAATGATTCAGTTTCTTCTCAGCCGACGCTATCTGTACAAGCTCGGTTTCCAGGTGGTATAGCAGATGATGACCCGGAATTGCAGGAAATAATATATGCATATATCCAGCAATTTATGGAGGAGGACCCTAAACTAATAGATATAGCCCAAAGATTTAGCCAAGGGCTACCTACACAGGGAACCAAGTGGAAAGCAGTTTGTAGAAAAGCTAGAGTGTTAGCCAAGAAGGATTTACGTGATAAACGAAAAGCTGCTAAAGCTGCCAAAGCCGCTGCAGCTGCTGCGGCAAAATCAGCAGCCTTGAAAAAACAGAAAGCTTTAAAGAAGCAAGATCTTTCTGAAGACTTGGTAGTGGATGCCAAACCCGGTTACATTCCTAGGAAAAACGGCCGTAAGGTTATACTAGTATTTGAATTCAAAGAAAATCCAGTACAACGGTATTTCCTGCCAAAGGATACCATCATGGAAATGCTACCAGATGGAGACATCCTTGCTTCATTTTTACATTTGGAAAAAAAGATTGTTGAACCACCACCGCCTCCACCTCAGGCTAAAGGTGGAAGAAAACCTCCTAAGCGACGCCGGCTTGAAACTGAACATGTAGAACCGCCGGAAGAAACGTTTATTTATACACCACTAACTATAACAATACGAGAAGTTCCTGTTAAAGTTTTACCGGCACTTGAACGTGGCATCAACAAGTATGAAGAAGTATACCAAAAAATGAGCGATATAATGGAAAAGGGCGAACGATCCGAGGAATACGTTGTGTGGAATCAAATCGATGCAACTGATACTGAGTTCAAAGAAAGGTTGGAGGTCTTACCTAGGTTACCAACAATTGGTCCACAAATTACCAGAAAGCCATATAAACAGAGACGGAGTGCACCAAGACCGAAGCCTAAGAAACCTGAAGTAAAAGTCGAGGGTTCAACAGAGACTACAGATGGTAAGGGTAAAGAGCAAGTCGAGAATAATGATGAGCAAAGTAAAGCAGCAAATGATGGTAGCGAGGCACGAACAGGGGATAAGGAAAATGGCAGTGACCAAAATAAGGCATCTGGTGGTAATGGCGAGGTAGGATTAGGTGACAAGGAACAAGTTGCTGAGGATGGTACTGATCATCAAACTGAAGGTCCCGCAGGTAATGACCAGACTGCAGTGGACAAGCCAGCTAATGATGAAGCTAGTAATGGAGAAGCCAACCAGAAGGACGATATCGAGGCATCAAACTTGAATGAGGTTGAACGCCAGCCTGATGAAAACAAAATCAGGGAACCAGCGTTGGCGCCATCTACATAATAAGAAGTAAATGGCCCAAAATTGCCAATGAGTAGTTGACCTGAACCCGGGCACTGCTTTAAATTATTATACTGCATAGAAAAAGAAAAAAAAGGCATAACGAAGGGCCCCCGACTTTTTAATGAGAACTGTATATAGTAGAGCGATATTTTATAACTTCAACAAGAAGTAGATAATTGCCGGGTATAATATTAACTTTTCATGTTCATGTAAATCCTATTCATCAAGAATTTGTACTAATTTTGTAGATCTAATGAGAACCAAGTCTACGGGATGTGGGGTTCACGACGAAATAATTTGGTACATATGCTGAATCAGCCTTATAGGTTTAAAGAAAGATACAAATATTGCTCAAACAAAAAAACCAGTTATCAAGATGACAAGTGATAACTCAACATGTTCTAAACATATTTATATAAATTACAGTCCCTCGTAAACTCAATTTGCAAATTGCAATGCTCTCAGATTTACATATTAGCTATTTACTCACGACATTTAGTGGTTGAGACCGTACTGTACTTTTACTATTTATCAAGAGAACGCCATTTTTAGTACTTTTCTACATTTCCACATACTCTTATAGACGCTTCTACAGAATTAATCTAGAAATATAGCTAGCAATTGTATTCTAAAGTACAAAAGTGGTTATAGCCTGGTCACGTGACTACTTATACTATATCAAACTATTCGATATTACGGCAAGCCAGTTATATCGGCCTGCAATACCCGAAGTCTCGGACATCGTTCATGAATATGCACAATATAACACAAAGGGCAATAGGTGAGTAAAGAGCAAAGAAATGTGATGAATAGACCGTTATCAATTGCAATTGATGAAGTCAACGATATCGATATCAATGCATGATGATCATCCAATATATTAAAGTTAATATAACGTGTACGGTTATATATATCGACATCGATAGGCGATAACGATAAGCTTATACGCGGGCGCCCCGCGCCTACAGACGTATGGCCAAATTAATTATTTAAATGCATATTAATATTGTATTACTGAAGGATGAATGATAAAAAAACAATAATCAATAAATGATATATGCACAAACAGTAGGGTATTCTCACTGTCAGCACGATGACTACTATACTCAATGATCAATGACATTAGTATTCATATGATTATACTTACGAATATATCGATGAACTACGTTCATTTACAATATTGATGCTCCCCAGAATATAAATTTCCCTTGATATCCGGATCCGCAATTTTTTTTTCTTCCACTTACCAACCACTTTTTCTTCTTTACAATTTAACGACTTCCAATTCTTTGTCATTGAGCTGTACTATTCTTCATCATGTTTAAATCCCGAGCTAGATTGCAGCTCGAAAGCGACAACGAGCAACTTCGAACTGAAATCACCAGGCTCAAACACTCTGTCAACTTCTCTAACAGAACGGAGAGAGAATTGAGACAGCAGATTGAATCAGTTCAAACACTTGTCAAATGCAACAAGCAAGCATTGAGCATTGAGAACGGCCGAGTTCGAGAACTTGAGGAGAAACTTCGAGCCAAGGAGAAAGCCGAAAAGGAAATGAAAGCCGAAGTAGAAGAACTCCGCAAGAAAGCTGACAAGTACAAGTCAAGACTCAATGAAGAGGCTCACAAGTTGAAGGTCAAAGAAAGAGCTGAAATTCAAATGAGAGCTACCATTGGCCAGCTCCAGAACGAAGTTCAAAAGCACAACCAAGAGCGCGAAGCACTTTTGGAAGCTAAAATCAAGTTTGAACGTGCCAAGATGGTTCATAAAAAAAGCGCTCCGAAGTATGTTCAGGCATATGAGTCAGCACTCTCTGAGAAAGTCACTTTCTTGGAGCGAAAGGTCCAGTCTAAAAGACATACTGAATTAAGAGAAAAGGCAACTCTTAATAACCTTTTGGGCAAAGTCCGAAACTTGGAAGGCCAGCGACAAGCTGATAAGAGCAAATGGAGAAAGGCCTTTGCTGACCAAGACCGGGCACAACATGAGTTGCAACAAGAAATTTCCGGGCTTAAGGAAAAAGTTCAAGTGTGCAATGAACAGCATGCCAACCCCATTGAGGTGAATGCAATGCACAAGACTAATGAACGAACAGAGAAGGAGAATAAAACTCCTCGGGTTGCATTATCATCGCCCTTGCAACAGCCTAGCACCAGGGGATGGTATAACCATGGCAATGCTTCAAGAAAGCCATTAGCTGAACAGCATGGCAGAACTGAAGAAAGACCTCGATATGAGAGGTTTACCCCGATAGTGGGGCAACAAAATGCCTATCAAGGCAGAACAAGGCATTATGAAAGAACTGGTAGATATTAGGAAGTGGCTATAGCTGAGAATGTTGAAGGGATATGAGTATGGCTTTTAATTACGCATGAAGAACAAAATAAGGGTAAAAATAGTTTGGACAATTTTAACAAAGTATCATGGCAAAATGAAACAAGAATAAAAATCAAGCAAAAATGAATGGAAGAATAAAGACACCGTCGTGTATTCGGGACGAGAATAAACAAGTTATATTCACAACAAATTTCAGAAACGGCAATCAAAACAAACAAACTGCTATCAGTTTGGCGTTTTGTGTCCATCAACTATCTGGTATGTTTTCATTACCAAACATCAACGCAATAAACAAACAAGTCAAGGCAATCTTGGGCTTCATCAAGCAAATATCTCATTTTCATTCATAATATTCTATCCAATTGGTTTTCTTTTCCCACGCCAGGTACACAAATATAACTCAAAAAGGGCCACCCATATCCATCAAGTCAAACATTAAAAGTTCTTCTATCAACATTCAGCATTCAGCATTATTCAGCATTTTCAACCAGCATAGTCGTACAAACTTTAACATTCTCAGCATCAGCAACTTCCAGTCCTCCATCTCTTTCAAATCAAACTCAGTTCAAGTTCCAATTTGGGGCACACCGTTCGTTTTTAGTTTCCAGTTAGGTCTACTAATATTATTATTGCATCGTTTTCTCTACTTTCTTCGTAACCTTGTAGCAGTTCTTATGTAGACTTACCCAGTGTTCGTAGTCACGGGAAGTGATATACCGCAGCCCCGGTTTGACCAGAGCTTCCCAACTTGCGGTGCTGATATTTTGTTTGCCCGTGTAGCTAGACACAATAGGCCAGGTAAACATCCAAGGCAATAGAGTCCGGGTATTAAAAGGTAAGACCGATATTTATTTATTTACATGATTCATGAGGACATTTGAAGTTCAATACCGAACGTTGTAGTCTGAGGGCCCATATCAGTTAACCTGAACCCAACCCCTGTACTGACCAAGAAGTCTTTAAATCTACTTTCCCACAATAGTTTGAATGTTTGTGAGCTCAAACTAGTACTTGCTTTTAGCACATATGACAAGTTATCATCTTCCAAAGAAGTATTGCCCTTTGTTTCTGTAGATATATCGCTTGTCTTTCGGTCAACAGCTTTATCCTTATTTTCAGATTTCTCTGACGCATCTACTTGTTGTATTCTGCTGCCCCATATTTCACAGCCGATAGACAAATCACTTTCATATGAATATACATTGAAATCAAACTTGCTTGCAAAAGATGAAACAGATGTCGTACATACAGCATAACTGGCCTGTATATGACCCATTAAAGGATTAGATACAAATGTAAGAGTTAATGGGGTACCAGTATAAGCTGACTGGGTTGTATATCTCAAACCTGTTGAAAGCCCAGGACTTTTATTATTGATCCCATAAAATATCTCATATCCAATAGACAAACGTGAAGGAACAGCTGGCTTATTTATCAAGTTCTCATAAGCTACATTGTATAATCCTCTCATACCAATTAAAGATTCATGGGTACTGTATATATACTCTTGACAGAATCTACCAGAATCTCTTTGTAAGTTGATTGTAACCACCCCATCATTCTTTAATCTTGAATCACTAACACATTTAACAATAGTCTGAAATTTTGACGATAGTCGTTTAATTAACATTGCTTCAAGGCTTGATCCTGGTAAATACAACCGACCGTAAAGTAATAATGGTTTCGTATCAACACGAACTCCACCTTTCCATCTTTGCAAATAAATATCGTCAAGTGGCTTAGATAACGGATTAAGCAGCTTGTACCCGGATACCATGCGCTGTAGCGGTATTTCTCTTGATGTTTTGAGGTCTCGTAATGGCTCGTTACTATACAGATATGCAATTGAACCGTTGGCAAGACCTAAATTTGAAAATGAATAAGACGAACATGAATTTAATGTGGATTGTGACGAGATTTTCAATATAGCACCAGTTGGTATTTTGAAATCAATTAAATCTGAAGTTAGCGGCAAATTTAAAAAGGGAAAGTAAATTTGTACATACTTTTAGCTGTTTCGGTGATAAATGCATATGAGTTGGATTCATTCCAATTGCTCGATGCTAAAAAGCATTTTTGTACTGAATCCATATAGTCATACATTGGTCAAAACGACCTTAATCATCTACCCTTACTTGGTTTCGAGCTATATCCGAATCCCTACCAACTGCTTATACCAATGCTGGCTTGGATCTGGTAAACGTGGATTGGATCGATCTCGGCTCATGCATGCGCGCTTGTCGATATCGCATTTCGCGAATATTAAATATTTGAAATTTCAAGCTCAACAAATGCTATACCGGCGCCAGCGTTAACGTTGTTTAGCTTAAGATCTAGGTAGCTATAGCACCTGCAGAATTCTAGACTTGATCGATATATCGATATATCGCTATAGCTATCTGAAAAGATTTACCAGGACATACGAATAAGTTAGTTCGGCGAGTTTAGAGATATACCTGGGGATATGTATTAAAGCTAGTCACATTTACGATATCTTTCATACTGTAGGGAGCATACGGTTGTGTTCCAAAAATTTTCAGTGGAGATCTTGCCCTATACTGATCGGGTGATTAATAAATAAGGAGGATAACAGAATCATGACAGAAGTACTTGATTATTATGAGATACTGGGTGTCTCCAAGGATGCCAGCTCGGTGGAGATACGAAAGGCCTATAGAAAGCTCGCACTTTCGTATCATCCTGACAAAGTCTCGGAAGATCAACGAGAAGAATCCGCTGAGATGTTTAAAAAAATAAGTGAAGCATATGAGATTTTATCCGACGAAGATCAAAGAGACTTATATGATAAGTTCGGGTATAATGGATTAAATGGCAATGGACCAGAGACTCGAGATTTTGGTCCGGATGATTTTGCCGAATTTTTCGGGTTTGCTATGGGTGGTGGCGGACGACGACCTGATGGCGGGTTCTCTTCTCAACAGTTTGGATATGGATCAAAGGGAGTTTCTAAAACTGAGAATGCTCATTTAGACTTAAAAGCAACGCTTAGAGATATTTATAAAGGAAAAATCTTCAAGATGGCCATCACTCGAGATGTACTTTGTTCCGCTTGCAAGGGCCGAGGTGGTAAACCCAAGGCTAAGGAAACTGCATGTAGTTCATGCGGTGGATTAGGATTTACGAAGAAGCTGAGCCCTGGTCCGAATGGATCGTTATACAGCATGCCCGTTGAATGTGAGCATTGTGGGGGTACTGGGAAAGTGTTTAAGGATAAGGATAAGTGTAAGAAATGCCATGGATTGAGGGTGACCGATGAGAAATCAATTTTAGAGGTATACGTACCACCAGGAGCTAAAGATGGTACCCAAATTGTATTTGAAGGGAAGTCAGATGAAGCATACGGGAAGACACCCGGCGATGTTGTCTTTACTGTACGGGTTGAACCTGATAGATCTTTTGTTAGGTTAAACCAACAAGATTTACTTGCAGAAATCAATATTTCATTAACGGAATCGCTGTGCGGGTTTTCAAGGGTCGTGATTGACCATTTAGATGATAGAGGCATACAAATAACCAGACCTGCAGGTATGGTGACTGAACCCAACTCATTACTAGTGATTGATGGCGAGGGATTACCAATAGCTAAATCAAACTCGAAAGGGAAGTTGTATCTTAAAGTCAATGTGATATTCCCTAAGAGCGGATGGAATATAGAAGGAGGCGAACTAAGGAAAATCCAGGACTTGCTACCTGAGGATCCTAAAATTAAGTATCAGTCTTTTGCAAAGGAAGTGGACGATGTGGACTACAAAGTGGCAAATATAACTGATTTACCTGATGATCCAGAAAATGGCACCGAAGATGAAGATTTCCAGCAGTTCTTTGAAAATATACGAGAGCCCAATGAGTGCCATACTCAATAAATGGGGTCCACTTAATTTAGCATTTCATGTAAATATATATACTGGCATTTTATTATCTCTTAATTTTTTTTTTTTTTTTTTTTTTTTTTTTTTTCATTATCCATTCATTAAAAAAGTTGCTACTTATAAATAATACACTTATACGCTTAGAAGTTCAAAAGCTTATTCCAATCTTCTTCGCTCAGTCCAGTGTCTTTAGACTGGGTTAGTGTTGGTGCTGACGATTGAGAGAGTGATTTCGATACGGGCAACACCTTTTCCCGCCGTTTAGATTCAGCAGCTTTAGTTGATGACATGTAATTCTTTGTACCAAGTGCAGTTTTCTTTTTGAGATCGTTTGAAGAAGTCAAATCAACAAATGAGACCGGCTCATCTGGTGTATCCTTCAATTCTCTCCATTCACCAGTAACACTGACGTCCATTTTATCAACATCAATTGTATCAATATAAATATCAGGCCCAGCAATTCGATTAATCGCACGATAATCTAACTCAATAAAATCAGATGCAATATCATTCAATGGTGTAGGTGCTTCAGGAACATGCTCAATGGGCATATTAGCAAACCACTCCTCGGAGTTAATATCATTTTTAGTGGCACTAGTAGTAGCATTTTGAATTTCTTGCTCATGTTGTCTATACATGGAAACATTTTGCGCTGATTGCTGTTTCTTCGCTGACCTGATATTCGGTCTATTCGAAACCGTTGCCGGGACGTCTCTCAGAACAGTGGGTTTCCTTGTGGTTAGTAAGGGCTTCTCAGTGCCCTGGTTGCCATTATTTCTGGTTATATTTTTATCTTTACCTCCTAATGGTACTCTATTGCCTTGCGCTGGTGTGAATATCCTTTGTTTAGCATCACCAAGCGCCGCATTTCCACCACTGCTGGGAATTATCCGGTAATTCGAATTTGTTAATGCTTTAGCTGAGGGCGTCCTTGGAGGAGGAGCCCTGGCAGCAATGCTATTCTCTTTGTCAATATGAATATTTGCCATTGACGGATGAAATAAACAAACCGCACCGCAGTCTTAGATTGATCAATCACCAATTTGAAAGAGCAGTTTATTAAACGTTTTGTAGCCGAAAAGATTTAGAGAACAGTTATGTATGGACGCCTTAATGACTAAACGTGCCCACAGTCGATTATTTGGAATTATCAAAATCTGGGTTCCTTCCAACAAAAATTGTTAAGATGAATCTTAAAGCTTTCTACACGCGCGTTGAGGTACGTTAACGTTAACGTTAACGTTATATAACGTTTAGCATTTCGTCCTGTTTTGATTGCTCCAAATCGGGTAAGTGAGATCTGAGATCGCGATTGGAGATCTCGATCCTTTGGCCAACGTAGAAATTTCCCATACCTGGGATTCTAAGGTTAAACGTGATATCGATATCGATATATCTAACTATAATTATGTGTTGAAGTCATTTTATAAAGTCTTCTTGTGAAGCCATCAATTACAAATAAGTGACTTCAGTGGATTTCATTGGACTATGTATTAGAACGATGTTTACAATCAATATGGAGCTTTTTTACAGTTGCGAACTCTGCTTATCTTATATGTTGGCACTGGAGATATTCGTTTTAGCGAGGATGCCCAGCAAATGAAGCTGTAAGGTACAAGACTTTTGGATGGAGATCCGTCGAGCTGTTGGTAGTATTTCGAGAACATCCAGTCGGTGCTTCAATGGAAGTATTTTGGTGCGATGGTGCGATGGTGCGATGGTGCGATAGTGCGATAATATCAGGATAAGATTGAAGGCTAGCCTAAATTTGGGCCAATTAAGTGTGCTAAATTTTTCAAACACTCCGTATATTTATAAATCTAACGGATCTGAAGCCTCGACTCATTGCGCAGGACTTCCGGAACGTACATGTAATTACAGCTATCCGGACATGTCAAGTATTACAATATAACAAATATGTATACGAGTAAATTATGCGGAGATTGTCGACATGATGCAAGCTTAAATAGGAGGGCATTTTTTCAATTTATGCTATATTAACTGCGTGCGCATGCGTTGCAATGGTCGCATAACAACAACATAAACAAACATGAATTGATAAAGCGAACAAGATATGTGCCTATCTCTTATATAGTCAGTAACCCCGGGAACCATAGTTTATAAAGCGTTCGAGATCTTCTTTCATTATATATCTGGATTCAGTGGCCAACTAAGAAGAAGAAGTGGAACCGTTTTGTGTCCTACGTCTGCCTTGCCAAATCTTTCGGGGCAAGGCAAGAAACTTAGTAGCTACGCATACATGAATCTAATAGTGCGGACCATCGACACTGATTCAACGGGCACGTACTCACGCAGCACGATACGCGTATGTTTTCTAACGTTACTCGCGTTAATAATATGTGTACTAGCTTATAAACTAAGCCCTAGACCCGGGTACGTACTATTCTAATGATATGATAAATTAAACCGCGGGAAGAATAGAAGAAACGTTAAGTGTAACTTTATTATTTGGATTCTCGGTGGATCCTTTGACAACGTCGTACACCACAAATTAGGGGGAGCGTCTTTTGGACACTAGCGAAAGAGAATTGGGCCATATTGACACACATGGTTAAACCGTTATAAACGTTGTGCTTAGTTAGGCCTGTAGAGCCCCTTGACCTAGAGATCCCGAGAGCTCTAGCTAGGATGATAGTAGGATCTGACGCGTCCGTAGGTAGTCAATGCTTAATTAATTGTCAATTTATTAAGTCTGGACAAATATATGACAGCTGTCTACGTAGACAACGGTCGGGAACCAGCACTTCCCATGCAGGGATAGCTATAGCTATATATATTCCACTGCGGCCGCGGTAGTTTACTTACTAGTAGTAAACTTAGTTAACTTGGGGCCGTTTGAAGTGGGGCAGCAATGAGCTGTATTGCAATTGCCGATTACAGCATGCTTATTGGACCCCCACAGCCGTATATATAGCATATAACATTTATGAGTATAATCTGTAAAAACCCCAAAATAAAAACGCCGATCGTTTTTGAATAGGAA
>JAJMEQ010000155.1:0-25342 GCA_030574255.1 Groenewaldozyma tartarivorans
TCTATATATCTATACCAGATTTTATTATATATATATAATATCTATATATATATATATATATATATATATATATATATATATATATATATATATATAATTGTCTTCATTGGGTTACTTTGGTGCCGGAAGAGCTAAGGAAAAGCTGTTAATTTATTTTTTATTTATACTGGCGTTTGTTCAATAAAGAAACACATTGCACTACCTAGTATTGTTACTATTGTATTACGCTGGGCGGCTAGCGCAAGTGTTATCTGATAGCGATAGCAACGGTGCTTCAGTGTTTGTGTTATATAACTATATATAATAACAGTTATATGTTATATGTGTGTGTGTGCGACTTTTAGCCGCCGCGTAAATTACCTTGTAGTCCATTGCCAATGCATGACGTGCCATTATATAACAATGTATTATAGTAATGACAATATCTATAAATAACACCACCATGCACTTTATAAATTTAAAGCCCTATTATATTGAAGCATTAAATGGCTATCGGGATCAGAAATGTCCGCACTGTAACTAACTAGGTAGTAAGTTGTAACGTTAGGGGCGGTTTACCCCGCGTGCACGTGAAGTTCCCATAGAAATCGCATATGCAATTTTTTCCAAATGCGCATGCGCACGTACCGATCTTCGGTCCGGTGAATTAATCGGCATATTTATTTCCTAGTCAGGTGAGAAATACGTGCCCACCAGTGGGCCTCCGGACACTCAGATTGGCCTCTAACAATGTCAACTAAAATATAACATTATATATATATATATATATAACATATTATACTGTTGATAGAATTTAAAAATGAATATATTGTTAGTGTTTTGGTATTTTTAAAGTGCATGCTAAGCGATTATTGTATTTACGCGCTCAATATATTATTGCCGATAACATATATATGACGCGAATATATTGCACGCAAGCGAAGCATTCCAGAAGCTTCCCCCTGCGCATCATGACGACGGACCTCTCCATATATGGCATTGGCAGGCAGAGAGCTTAGGTACCTCAGAGATACGCCTGGTCTATCTATCTATCTATCTACCTATCTACCTATCTATCTACCTATCTATCTACGAGGCTGAAGCACACAGCCGCACATGCAAACCTGGATCCAAGCCCACTCACTGGCTTATAAGCCCAGTCGGACGTACGCTATAATATAACTGTTATAATGTTATTTGTTATGTTATGTTATAAAGATATGTTATGTTATATATAGATGCAAAAGGTCAAACGTGACTGGCCCAAAACGGATGTACATGAAGCGGCTCATTGAAATTTTGTAAATTGTTTTTTATTTTTTCTTCCTAGCTTATAATAATAAATACTTATTTCTTCTGCGGATCGATCGGCTAATAATATTAATATATTATTTACTGTTAATTTAAGGTTGGCCACAAATTAAAGCCAAGCGCTTGAGCGCAATGCTCGCAAGGCCAAGATCTTCGAGTGAGCAAAAGCCAAGCAAAGCCAAGACCGATTTAAGTGATGGAGAGATCTGCCTGAGCGCATAAACGAAAGGGCTTGGCTTTTTTTTTTTGGTCATCAAAACAAACGTGTTAGACTTAAATCTGCGCTTCTTTGCGAATTTGCGCACGAGCACGACGAGTTTGCCGGGAGATGCCTCCCCAGAGCTTCGTCCGTGTCCTCCGTCTTCTTGTCGTTTGGACGGGGAGTTTTTTTTGGGACTTTCTGTAGTGGGAAGAAGTGCCTAGCCGAGTCGAAGCGACCCCTCGCAAGGCTCTCTTTTTTGTCCTCTTTGCTGGGGCGGCCGGGCCTCCGTGCGGTCAGACGAGGCCGCCGTTATCGCATGCATGCGAGTGTTGTCACTGTTGTGTATATGCATGATATTATAATTAACACATGGCGTACATTATAAAACAGACAAATGTATATGATGCGTATATAAAAAGAGAAGCTTCGATGTTGTTATTATTGGTATTGTTGTTGTTGTTGTTGCTGTTGATGTTGATTGGTGGTGTTATATTTATCTGTCGTACGGACAGGTGCAATATTAATGATAATATTAATGATAATAATATATTAATGATCAAATGCATGCATTCAAAGGTTTTCGATCCGAGATCTCCCAAGCCCCCCACTCCGCCAAACCGTTTCTTTTTTGCAGATGGCCCGCACTCGCTCGCAACCAGTCAATTGACTGGGCAGGTCTGGCAAAACAGTGTCAAAAGGACTGCGACTGCCCTTCTTGCTCTTTTTTTTTTCTTTCTCTCTTTCTTCCTTTTCTCGTTTCTTCCTTCCACCTTGCCAGTACTTATATCCCGAGCCACGTCCTCAACCCTTCCTCCTTCTCTTCCTCCTCCTCCTCCTGTTTTCCTCGTCCTCGTCTTCGTGTTCGTCTTTGTGTTAGAGCCCAACATGTACATAGACGGAATCAAGTATGCCTGCGAGCGGTGTATCAGGGGCCACAGGGTCTCGGCATGTAACCACAGAGACAAGCCCCTGACAATGATAAACCCCAAGGGCAGGCCCTCCACCCAGTGTGCCCACTGCAAAGAGCAGCGCAAGCTCAAAGTGCATGCCAAATGCCAGTGCCATCTCGCTTCAGAGTCCATATCCCAGGTTCTGTCTTCGCCTGCTTCCGGCGACGACTCGGACACCCATCGACGCTCAACGTCTACTGGTCCCTCGTCCGCCTCGTCGTCTCGGCCCTCTGGGCTGCACGCTAGCGACTGTCCGTGTTTTATCGACATGTCTCTGTGCACATGTGCCCAGCTGAAAAAATCAAGAAACACTTCTCGAAGGAAACAGAGAATGGCCCAACAGCAATCCTCCTTGCCTGCAACCACTACCCAACAACTCCCGTCTGGCACGGGTGCTCATGCTATCGATAGTGCTGCGGCTAACCCATTGCGAGGCACAGATTTGGCTGGTCCAAATATTGGGTCGATGCAAATGTACCAACAATCTTACAGCGAGCATACTTTGCCCCTGATCACTCCAAAGTCCCCCACGTTAGCAGACCCTTCAAACTACTACTACGCATGGAAGTACCCCCAGGAATATCAGCAGCCTTACACTGGCGGGACCCAGCGGCCTCTCACTCAGCAGGTCCCATACGATGCTGCTAATAGTAGTGGACAAAATCATTTGGGCTCACTGACTTCCCATGTTAATAGTATCAACAACTTCAACAATCACTACACTCATGGATCATATATGAATCAACAACCCTCATCGGTCCTCCCTTCCTCATACAGTTCGTCTTTATCTTCATCTTCATCTTCCTCTTCCTCTTCCTCTTCATCTTCATCTTCATCTACAACTTCTTCGTCTTCGTCTTCGTCTTTGTTGTCATCCTCCTCTTCAAGTGGACATCTACAGTATACCCAGCCTTTGTACGGGTCGGGGCTTCCAGCTACTGTTGGCTCAGTACCTTCTTCACAGCCACCGCCAAATACACAGCCGACCATGGCAACCATACCCCCATCTACACTCTATGACTGGTACGCTTCATAAGTCATGTATACAATATATAGATATATTTATTATTACTAAATTGAAATAAAAACAAAATGTAACAACAAAAAAAACGAAAAAAATAATATAAACAACATCATTCTCTTCTCGAGCTGTCGAGAAGCCGTTGCACTCTGGGTATCCTCCTCACTTTATCTTCTTCCCAGGGCGTTAACTTCAACGGCGTGGTATCAGTTGACCGGGATATTTGATTATTAGGAGTTTTCGGTTCAGTTTCCTTCTTATCTCTCGCAAACGCAGGAGATCCCGATGCTGACCGACTTCCTCCATTTACTCGAGGACTTTGGGTTCTAGGTAAGGCGCCACTACCACTACTATTGCCTGTTTGCTGAGATGAGGGACTTTCATCACGAAGATATAACGCAATGCGTTCATCCTGAATATTCAAAACTGATTCTTGGTCATTGGCCTGTAATGCACATAATCTCAGAATATACTCTAACTTGGATAAAGAGGCAAGATCCTCATTGCTCTTATGTTGGTCAAGTGAAAGTCCTGATAATTTATTAACTAGCCCTTCTTCATCTGAGCTATCATCATCAAAATCACGATATGATTCAAACGCTAACCATTCTGTTTGTGAGTCTATGTAATATAAATAATTTAATGCATCTTCATCTGTCGTTAATCTCGTAGGTGTAGGTGGTTCTGCTTCATTTAAATGTTGGTTCAATTTAAATATCAATACCGGTGAATTGGAATCTTCAATTTGAAGTAATCGTCCAGAGGCACTGAAAAATAATCTGGATATTGATTGAACATCAATTTCCCTTACTCTTGGTTGGTTTTTAGTTCCATCTTCTTCTTCTTCATGATATCTACCATCATCAAAATCTTCTTTAACTTGTACTACATACTTGTACTTTACATCTTCATCATCAATCCGTAAAACTCGTACTTTACACCTTGCATGTTCTTCTTTCCAAGTGATTGTAGAGCCTTGCTGCTGTGAAGAATCCCTATGAGACGAATAGAAAATACCATACATCTTTAAATCGAAAAGAGGTCCAACTTGTTGTTGTCTACGATGTTTGGATGCTTTTAACTTACCAAACTTGGTATCAGCTTCAAATAAATCATTAGCAGATTGAAGTAACCGGCCTGGTGATACTCTATCCGGCAACACTGAAGACAAATTCGCCCCAGAAGTTGTGAGGGCTAAATTTATCAAGGGTAATGCTTCATCAATTCGAACCAACAAGTCTTTTATATATACATGGACTTCATGAACTATCCGTTTATCTTGTTTACTGCCACCAAGTGATTCAGACGCATCATCAATCTGGGTATTAAAATTCTCAATATCTCTTTTCAATTCTCTTGTAAGTTCTAATGCAGTAGCCAGTGATGTATTTCCTCTTGCACATCTATATATATATGTGCGTGTGTGTTAGATCAAACCTCCCAGCCTTTTCTTTCTTCTTTTCTTTTTTACATTCACTTACATTAGCTCAATTAAATCAATGGCCGGCGTAATTATAGCCATCTTATGTTGCAATCTTTGTCTGCTCCGTTCCAAAGCAGTAGCCTCTTCTATATCGTCCTGTGGTACATCCTTAAGAAATTTTGTAACCGCTTTGACTGCATATCCCCCAGCAAAGGATATACCCGACCTAACCGCAAAAGTCACCGCTTGACTGCCAACCTAGAGTATGTTAGATAGACATATAAACCAATAAAGCGAATAGCTTACACTCGATAGTAAGTCTTCCATGGTTTTTGCCCATTCAGTTTACCATTTACGCGGTATACCGTAAGCTTTGGGTGCCAGATGCCGATACCGTTATAATTAACATAGATCTGTTAGGCGCGTTAGTGCATGCTGACTTAAAGTTTGCTCTCACGATCGCGGTCGATCGATAATTTAAAATTTTGGTGATCTCATTGGGGGTAGGTAGGTTGGTATACTACGTAGACCTCGGTACTAGCCAACGCTGACGATATCGATATAATTAGCCCTCTAGATTATTCTTTATCGACAGACAAATTTTTTTTTTTCAGTCAATATGTCTTCGAATCAACAGGACCAACTGGCTGACGGGCTTGCCCGAGCAAATTTGAATGATGATGGGTCATCATCTAATGGAAATGCCCAGCAGCAAACTCAACAACGATCCAGTGGTAACAAGTTTAGTCAGTATAATTTTCAACCTGGTCAATCTTTTACGCCTCAGGGTCAATATTCACAATATGGCCAACCACAAGGTCAATATTCTCAATACGGTCAATATGGACAGTACGGCCAATATGGTCAGCAGCAATACAACCAGTACAACCAATACAACCAGTACAACCAGTATGCGCAATATAATCAAGGTTATCAATCTTACAACAATCAAGATTATACCCAAGGTTATAACCGAGGTAACGTACAGTATCAGAATAATGGCTACAATCAAGGCTATGATAATGGTAGCCAAGGCGGTGATGAGACTCTTACTTTGGAAGAATACCAAGCTAAGCAAGCTGCTGATTCTGCTGCCAAGAAGAAGGCTACTCCTAAAGTGGTGGTTTCTGGATCGTCTTTAATTACTGGTGCTAGTAAAGGTGGAAAAAAGGTTGAATCAAAAGAACCTCCCAAGGAGACTAAAGAGACTAAACCAGAGGTTAAAACTGAACCAAAAGATGTGAAATCTGAAGTGAAATCTGAAGTAAAGCCTGAAGTAAAGCCTGAAGTGAAATCTGAATCCAAAAATGAATCCAAGCCTGAGAAAGAAGTGAAAGAAGTAAAAGAAGTAAAAGAAGTAAAAGAAACTAAAACTCAAGACGATGTGGTCATGGAACAAGAACAAGAATTGTCGAAAGAAGTAATTGAGGATATGTATGGTGGTGAAGAAGGTGCTAAAGAACACATGTCAATTATTTTCATGGGACATGTTGATGCTGGTAAATCCACTATGGGTGGTAATATTCTTTACTTGACTGGGGCAGTTGATAAACGGACTGTTGAGAAGTATGAACGTGAAGCTAAAGATGCTGGTCGTCAAGGTTGGTATTTATCTTGGGTTATGGATACCAACAAAGAAGAACGGGATCAAGGTAAAACCGTTGAAGTTGGAAGAGCCAATTTCGAAACTGAGAAACGACGATATACTATTTTGGATGCTCCTGGGCATAAAATGTATGTTCCATCCATGATTGGTGGTGCATCCCAAGCAGATGTAGGTATTCTTGTTATTAGTGCTCGAAAGGGTGAATATGAAACTGGGTTTGAAAGAGGTGGTCAAACTCGAGAACATGCCATTCTTGCCAAAACTCAAGGTGTAAACCGACTTATTGTTGTTATTAATAAGATGGATGATCCAACAGTTGAATGGTCTAAAGAACGATATGATGAATGTACTAATAAATTGATGACTTTCTTGAAAGGTGCTGGGTATAATACTAAGACGGATGTTGTTTTCATGCCTGTTAGTGGATATACTGGTGCTGGATTAAAAGAGAGAATCTCTAAGGATGTTTGTCCTTGGTATGATGGTCCTTCATTATTAGAATATCTTGATAATGTTAAATTGGAAGATCGTAAAATCAATGCTCCATTTATGTTACCAATCTCTGGTAAGGGTAAAGATTTGGGGACAATAGTTGAAGGTAAAGTTGAATCAGGAAGTGTTAGAAAGGGTCAACAATTATTGGTAATGCCTAATAAGAACTTGGTTGAAGTTACTGCAGTCTATAATGAATCAGAAGCAGAAGTTCCTGGAGCTATCTGTGGTGAACAAGTGAGATTAAAATTGAAAAATATTGAAGAAGAAGATGTACAAATCGGTTATGTATTAACATCTTCTAAATTTCCTATTCAAGTATGTACACAATTTGAAGCTCAAGTTGCAATAGTTGAACATCCATCAGTTTTATCTGCTGGTTATTCATGTGTTATGCATATTCATACTGCAATTGAAGAAGTGGTATTTACTCAATTGTTACATTATCTTCAAAAGGGTACTAATAGAAAATCCAAAAAGCCTCCTGCATTTGCTAAAAAGGGTATGAAGATTATTGCCGTATTAACTACTGAAAACCCCATTTGTGTTGAGACTTATGATGAATATCCACAATTAGGTAGATTCACTTTACGTGATCAAGGTCAAACTATAGCCATTGGTAAAATTACCAAGATATTAAACTAGTTTTTATATAATTAATGGTTATCCAATGCTATTACAAATTTTGGATGTAAATTTACGAACCGTAAAGTAAGTACAACATTTTTAAGCAATATTTAACAAGGTTACAAAAAAAAGACACAAATATACTCGCATATACAGAGTTAATGATATATAAGACGTTACTGCAAAAGAAAACAGGAGACCAAAAGAAAAAGACAATATCTAATCACAAAAAAAGGATTTCAGTATGATCTTGAGAGAAAAAAAATAAAAAAAAAAATAAAAATCCAATTTTCATATTAACTTTTTTCTCCCTTCTTTCCAAAACAAGTAGAAGAAAAAAAAAATTTTTTTGACAATAAACCAAATTACAAAATTAGACATTTCTTCTTATGATGCGACTTGTCCTTGGTCATAAGAGCGGCACGAGTAGCATGTTCAAATACTTCACGAACACCTTCTTGAGTCTTAGCCGAACATTCTAGATACTTTATAGCCCCGATTTTTTGAGCAACCAATTGACCTTCTTCACGAGTAACTGGACGTTGAGACATACGGCCAAGAGCTTCAATAGTCTTAGGGTCATCTCTAAGATCGTACTTGCATCCTACAAGGATGATTGGAATGCCATGACAAAAGTGCAAAACTTCAGAAATCCATTTTTCTTGAACATTGTCAAGAGAATCTGGTGAATCGATGGCAAAACAAATTAAAATAACATTCGAGTCAGGATAAGACAATGGTCGTAGTCGGTCATAGTCTTCTTGACCAGCTGTATCCCAAAGTGCAAGTTCCACGCGTCTTCCATCGACTTCTACATCCGACACGTAGTTCTCAAAAACTGTTGGTACGTACACCTCAGGGAAAGTTCCTTTAGAAAACACAATCAACAAACAGGTCTTGCCGCATGCACCATCTCCGACGATAACGAGCTTCTTTCTCAACTCTGCTGGTTGTGATACCATTATTGTATAATAAAAATGGTTTGTGTGATGATAATGTGAGGAAAATTATAAGGGGCGGTTGTTGTTTGATGATGATAATAATATATGATGATAATGTTGTTGATAGATGATGATGATGATGCTGAAATGTGTGTGTTTCAATGACGATGATAGAGCTTTTTACAGACCTACCTTATTTGGATAAAACAACACACGTAACCTCTTCACCTAGGAGAAAATAATGGGAGAAAAAAAAAACGGGAGGTTCAAGAGCTAGCCGTTTGAAAAGTCTTGTGAACGAAGAATCAGGAACAAAAAAGTTGGCGAAACACTTGGTATCAAGCTCAAAAGGTAAAAAAAAAGATACACACAAAACACAAAACACAAATTGTAAATTTAGCCTACCTAGTTAATTTTAAAAAGGAGGTCTTTTCTCGATTATCCACTTGGTCGCTTTGATTTTTTTCGCGCGCTCTTAGAACTCCTAGCTTGTACAAACATCCGTACGTATTTATTATTATTATAATATTAAGGCAGTGCTAATACAATGGTGTGATTAGTAAAACTATCACTCTTGCTGACTAAGCGCCGGTAGGGTTGCTTAAGCACTTTTCTTGAACGGTGAGCCTATAACCATATGAATTTGTTGTAATTACGAGAAGGAAGAACAAACAAACTGAGTAGCAGAGCACAGGTAGGTAGTAGCTTTGAGAATGGTTACTTTCTGTTTTTTTACGTAAGCGCTAAGAGAAATACGGCATTTAGTATGGGGCCGTGTACGTAAGCTGCACCATTTTCAACAATGATTCAACATGTAAGGCGTTTTTATTTTTATTTTTATTCTAACAAGGGCAAAAAGAAGGATGGATATTTGGGTCCCGCCTCGAAGTCACGCGATCACTGAAATGCGCATATGCACATATCGCAATAACATAAATATTTAGCATGTATTAATATATGCGCACTATCCGCAGATCGATGAGCTTATTTGTCAAAGTTTAATATTGTTAAGCCTGCAATCTGTGTTTGTTTGCGCATGCACATGCAATATTATAGCTGAAGCTTCTTATATAAATACATTGCTATAACTACAAATATACTGATTCAGCTCCTTGAAGTTTAAAACCAGTGGACCTCCCCTTTTTTCCCATTTTCTTCCCATCTTCCTCCTTTTGCTTGTATTTCTTGCTCTTTTCTCGCGGACTTGTATATTTTGAACATGTCTTCTGCCTCGCCTCCTCCAATTCAGACAAACACCAAGGAAGACGCTCTGGGCGGAGAGCTTCCTGATTCAACCCATATTTTGCTTGCTCGGCTTGAGAGCTGGCGCCATGCTGTTAAGATCCTTCAGGACTACGTCGATGGCCAGATCTCCTTGTACCATACTCTGGGCTCAGCTCACGAGAAACAACGGAAGGCAATTGCCGATGCTCCCAAGTTTGATTTTGCCGAGGGTCCTGCGCTATCTCCAGGATCTCCTGCTCCTGGTAGTCCAGCATTAGGCAGATCTTCTACACTTCGATCTACTACAAGTTCAAGAACTGCCAGCGGTGCTGCTGCTGGTGCTGGTGCTGGTGCTGGTGAGACTGTCGGGATTGCTGAATCATTTGCCGAGCTTCGGGCTCGAACTGAAGCTTTGTTGAATAAGGCCAACCAGGTTGAAGCTGAATTGAAACAAAGCGTTGTACCACATTTGGAGACTCTTAGAGGTGATATTGAGAAACACTATAAGGGTCTTAAAGGTCCTGGTGTAAAGGGTCAAAAGGATGTAGAAAAGGCCAAACAAGTTACGCAGAAGGCCATTGAAACATTGGGACAATTTGTTGCAACTGCTGGTAATCCTAGTACCAAAGTTCCAGCTGCCAGTGACCCTTATGTATTACACAGACAAGTACTTAATGCAGTTAATGATCAAGTGATCAAAGAAAATGCACAAGCAGATCAAATGTTATCAACTCAGAAGAATTTCCAAACTTTGGAACAACATATTATTCAAGTTTTACAAGAAACTACTCGTACCCTTGAACAAATTGTACAACCATATGTTCAATTAACTGGTGATTCTTATAAATCCATTGCTGATACGTTTGGAGCGGTTAGCAATCAACATGAATGGTCTCAGTTTGTTGCTAATAATTCTACCACTTTAGTAAAAGAAGATCATACAAGAGATATTAACTCGATCTCATTTGCTAATGATCATGATCCTAGTACTGTCCCAGTTATTCAAGGAATCCTTGAACGAAAGGGTACACTTGTCAAGTCATACAATTCTGCGTTTTTCGTGTTGACCCCTGCAAATTACTTACATCAATTCAAGACTCAAGATTTTGTACAAGATCCTACTCCGGAATTGAGTTTATATTTACCTGAATGTATAGTTGGTCCTCCAGCAACACATGAATCTGGTAAATTCAAATTCAAGATCCAAGGTAAACCAGTCTCAAAGACAATCTCAAAGAAACATACTTATAGCTTTAAAGCTCCTACATTCCAAGAAATGACTGCTTGGCATCAAGCATTGGTTGCAGCCACTAATGGTAATGCCTTAGCTGCTACTTCAAACGAAATCGTTGACGATGAAGATGTTTCAGATGATGAAAGTACTCCTACAAGTGCTAAGGACCAAGTACCACCTGTTGCTGCAGTTGGCGGTGTCACTTCTGAAGGCGTTGCAGATACAGTTGATTCTACAAAATCAGTAACATCAAGTGATAATGTTGCTCCCGCTCAGCCGGGAAGTACCCAGACAGTGGATGCTAGCTCTGTTGCTGCAACTTCTAATCAAGATCTGTCGAACATTAAGAGCACCGATGTTACGCACGAATCAGCTGGTGGTCAGGGAGTTTACAGTTACAGTGGTGCCCAGGAAGGATTATCTGGTGGTCCTCCATCAACTAACCAAGGACTATCTAGTGAATCTAATTTATCCCGAACAAGTACTGGTTTGACTGGTGAACATGGTGAACATGGTGAACATGTTTTCACTGGTACCGCTTTATCTTCTGACAAGGGGTTATCAGCTATCCCGCCATCTTCCAATGAACCACCAGTTGTATCTGAAACATCTAATGCAGCGCCAGGAACATCTACTGAGGGATTGTCAGTTGTGCCTGATGTATCTACGCAATCGGCTGTAACTTCAGACCCTGGTATTCCAGAGGCTAACCAAGCTATTAACAAGCAAAGTGAAGTTGATGCTGCTAGGGGTGCAACTAATGCTGGTTCAGCCTCAACGGCTACCAGAGCTGCCCAAGCAGCTGTCGAAACGTTGAATACAGCTGCCCAGAAGCTTGATCTTGCTTAATGTTTCTTTTTGTATTTTTTTTATTAATATGTTTATGTCTTTTTATTATAATATATATATATATATATATACTTGTTATTCTTGTTTATTAATAATTGTCTATTGAATTTATTTCAGTTTATGGTTTCTTCGTTTGCGCCAAAGTTCTAACCCGTTTTGATAAACTTCATAAGTCATTCCATGACGAACTTCAACAAAAGTAGCACCAAGTTCATTCTCAACATCTCTATTACGCAATTCATCATCAAAAAATACCATATCTTCATAATCAACTCCTGTTTTATCCTTGATCTCTTTGAAGTGCTTAACTTTGCTACCATATCCATATACACGATGTTCAAGAAACTCGGTAGCAGGTTTACCATCAACTATATGCAATTTTTGTAACATTTCATTGGCAACTTTAGGTGTACCAGTACGTGATGCTGATACTGCTATCATGCCATCAGTAGCCTTGATTTCCTGTAAGATCCTTGGAACATCTTTATAAAATGATACTTCTTCACCATATTTATCTATAAGTGTTTTATGGTCATTTGAAGGTTTAAAAGGTGGTGTCACATGGGTATCGCACCATAACTAGCATGTTAGCAAAAAAAAAGATTGCAAGAAATGGGTGGCATGTACATACAGCTATTGGGTTAGTGGTGTTTCAGAATTTAAAACTGGTATAAGGTCAAACATACGCCATAGTGTGTAGTCCAGGTCAAATACCACAACTTTGGGATTAGCCATTTCAATTGACAAATAATAATATAAAATATTATTGCAATTAATTGTACAATGTCGCGCCTGCAGGCGGTTATCCTGGAATTAAATACGTACGGTTACTTATGCCACAATATTTGCCAGGTAATTAAACCGTTTGACAATTTGCAAATTTCCAAATACAACAAAAAGCAAAGAAACGTTGCCTGGTGTTAATGTCATTTGATAAAAAAGATTATATTGTCAATAAGTATTGGCTCTACAAAATAATCACTTGGAATCATGTACAATACTAAAGAAATGGAGCGACACGTGATACAGTTGGTTCCATGGACGGAATGGCAAGTATCTATAACATATTTACAAGAGTTCATAATTTACTAGTGAAGGTAAAGAAGCGCGTTGCTTTTTTGGAAATGAACTTTAATGAAGTACTCAGGCTAGCGCCATCAGGTTCGTCGTGTTATCTTATAAGATATCTTACCCCACATTTTGCTAAAGATCAAATATTACCACAGCTTCGCAGTAATGTTCCAACTTCCACTGTACTTTATTGGACAATTATTACTTGATGTAAAAGGTACAGTAAAACCTACTAACTCAAATACTTACAAATCCGGGGCCAATATTGAAAGTTTTTTACCTGACTTTCAACTTGGAATGGATTTTCGATAACTCGAGCTATTTATTAGATTATGCGAGTGAGTATTGGTATAAACTAAAAGCTAAAAACTTATTGAAAAAAAGTAAGAGCTCTAACGATTCTCTTGAGTTTTAGAACTTTTATATTATAATATTATTACGGGGTATAATTATGGTAGTTAAAAGTATTGTAGTTGCTATGGCAACTATCAAAATTAAACCCCACACCTTATAAGGTTATATCAATAATAAAAACAGAAATACTTATCATTCAGTATTACTAAAGATTTGTATTGCAATGGATGAATTTTTTATCACTATCATATTTGTAGCTATTAATTTAACTGTATTTTACCTTATGAGAGGTCTTCGTTGTCATGTTCTGGAAATATTCTGCTTAAAAAAAATTTAAAATTTTTAAACGATTCAAAAGCTGCTTTAGTTTCGTATAGTCTTTGATCGTCTATCAGGCTTCTCCAAAAAAATTTTGAAATAATAAAAAACAATGAAATTTGAAAAATTTATTATCCAAATCCAATTATCTCATTAAATACAGCCAAGAGCACTGCCAAATGTCAATAAGCAGATGTCAATAAGCAGATATCTTGCAACTATTCCTAGCACAGTTCGGAAACAGAAAGTCCTCGCTGTAAAATCTATAATATCTATTATTTATTTCTACCGATAGACTATAGTATTGAATTTTCCAATGTGACAATCCAAGGCTTGCAAGCACAGCCATAGGCCAGAATATACCAGATTACGAGACGCCTATTTTAAGAAAATCCTACGAACTCTGAGTCATTTGATTCATTTCTATCAATTTTCAACTATCAAAGCATTGAGCTTGCAGAAAGACACACTGTAGAGTTGTGCTAAATGGACTAATCAATCGTTTCATCTACCAACTAATAAGTTACAATTTCTGTCATATCATCCATTAAGTCCGGAGAACCACATCCTCAAGGATAACAACACCCTCAGCGCCTTTCCTTTTTTCAGCAATTTTCAGCCTGCGAATACGACGGGTCTGCCGTTCTATATCTCTGGTAAGCCACCATGCCCAGAACGTGCTTACAATGGCCAACCCAAAGAACACAACCGATACCGCATAGGGGATAATATACCGTGGTGCATACTGAGACCGGAAAATTTGTGGCCCAACGATCCCGCTGATTTGAGATATGGCGGTTGAGAATGCGAACGCGAATGCGGTCTCAGTTGATCCCTCCATTGATTGGTACATCCAGGCTGTGGTAAGTGTAGTAAAGTCCCCCGACGCGAACGCGGTGGCCAGATTGATGAAGACGTAGAGCACGACCTTGTTGGTGACGAGCATCAACACAAGGAAACACGCACCAGAGGTAACCAGTGAGAATAGAATTGTCAAAGGTCGCGGGAAAACAGCTCGGTCAGTGATATACGAATAGTACAGACCCGTGGCCACTGCCAGCACTGCTGGAGGAATGTTCAGCAGCTGGGAGTTTCTTGAATTGGTAAATCCGAATGCCGATATAATGGTGGGTAGCCAGAAGGATAAACCGTATGTGGCGATATTTTGAAACGTCTTGATTCCAGTGAACGCATATGTAATAGGACTTCGCAGCGATTTCTGGAACATTTGCCAGTCAAAGCTTTTGTCGGTAGATCTTGGCGAGTTTGCCGGTAACCGTGCCGCAACAAAGTTGCGTTCTTCTTCGGTGAGCCATTTCGCATCCGAGGGGAAGTTAGGTAACCATACCAATAACGATGATGCCAGTACTAAAGTAGTGATACCTTCAATGAGGAAAACCCACTGCCAGCCCGATAACCCTCCCTTGCCTGAGGCGAATGAGAACCCGTAGGTGACAAATGCTGTGATGATGTTAGAGAACTGCATGAGCACGGCACAAGCAGCCATTCGTAGGGTGATTTCGTCCGGACGGTACCAATACGTCATATGGGTCAGTACGCCGGGGTACAGTCCCGCTTCAAACGCACCAAGAAAGAATCTGGCGGTGAGTAGCCCGCCCATGCTCTTGGCCCCGGCATGACATGCCAGAACGATACCCCATATAAATATGATCCGGAACATATGAATACGCGGAGTGGTTTTCTTCAGCAGCAGATTGGAGGGGATTTCGAAAATTATATAGGGGATAGTGAAAATTGTACCTACCCATGCCCAGTCGTTTGTTGACATATTCAACTGTGCCAAAATGTTGGTTGGCTCATGTTGGTTCATGGTTTTGATATATGAGACGTTATTCATGTCCATGTTTCTAAACAACATCAAAAGCATCAAAAACGGCATGAGATGCCAGTCGCATTTCCGAAGAATAGCCCTCTCCTGTTCGGTATTGTACCCAATTCGAGCAAAGTGGAGGTCCTCAACATAGCCTTGGATTTTCTTGTTGTCCGTCTCCTCGATATCATTGTTGCCGTCAATTGAAATGTCCCCTGTTCTCATTGTGTTCGTGTTTGAGTATGTGGAATTTCTAGGGCACCCCCTCACCTATAAATACTGCTTTCCTCCATCATATTCTGCTTGAGATACTACATCTGTGAGAAACCATTGTTCAGTGGAAACTACTAGTGGACCAAGCTAAGGGATTACGATTTACCCAAAGGATAGCACGTAACGAATTCAAAGTTGGATCGGCAGTAAGGCGACAGTTAATATTGGTAAAACAATTAACCGACTACGCAGAAGCATATGGACCATAATGATACCTCGTCGAGGACGACAGGATATCGATATCTCCACATTTGACTCGATCACTGATTTTTAATTTCGACTGCAATGCCCCAGCAGGATCAATTAAACCACTCTTGCAAGTCACTTGCACGGTATCCTACATCAATCCAATGCTCTAAAAAGAATTGCAAATTTATACGTTAATAATAAATCCTGGAGTAATGCCATCTGGAGCAATCTGATAACTCTTATCAGCCAAATAGATTACATTGATCATCATTATAATTACATTGCAATGATGCAATATTGTGACGGAATTTACACACAAATATCGGTGAAGTCGAATACCAGTAGCGGTGAATTACCGCAAACGGTAATCACCCGCTTGACTGATTAGCAGCTGGCCAAAGTTCAAGGCTCAACGTACTCTTGGTGCGACGGCCTTGCCCTAGGGGCTATAGATAACGGCCACTCACACTTGAGACGTCCAAAAAAGCTTCAGCGGGGCTGAGTAGGTGGTCAAAAGTCATAAAATGTACAATAATAGTTCTTGCCAACTATTATTCATCTTTTTTTGATAAGCGGCCAAAGTTATCAGGTCGGTCAAATTACAGTAGACTACGAGGAAAAACTTCTAGATAAATAATTCATTACTAATGCTATGTTATACATTGGTCCAAATTGGACGGTTTCTCGGGTTGTTAGCTTGTGCTAACTGAGTTAATGCTGATACTGATGCTATGCTTATGATAATGCTGAGAATGATTGAAATGCCGATAGAAGTAGGAGCTTGACTGTTTGAGAATTGAATGGGCTAAAATAGGATGATGGTTTACTTGAAGTAGTTTTCCTGGAAGCTTTTCTTAAATAAGAAGTATGAAGGTGATAACCACTCTTCAATAGTCAAAGCCAACTGATTGCAGTTAGCCTTATATGCTTGTATTTAATTTGATTACATCGAGATTACTCGACGGATTAATGCTATTCCAATCTTTGCAGTTCAAGTTTTTTCGCTTTTGACCTTTTGGCTTTTGCATTTTCTATCATTTTATTCCCCACTCTTTTCATCCAATCTTTTTGTGTGGCCATGAAATGATCCATACGACCCTCGACCCCACGAAGGTACTCCACCGCATCTCTTAGCGCATATTGCTCTTCTCTAGTACCAAAAAGCACATTGTCCAATTTCTCTTTAGCCTTCTCGATAATTCCAAAGTCGGTTTCTACTTTTTTTATCTTTGCTTCACAATCATCAACGTTCTTTTGATTTTCATCAAATGATTGCATAGTACTGATTTTTTTCTGTTGAACTTCTCTAAATTCACCGGATATGGGATGTCTTTCTGCCGAAAATTGGATAAAGCTATACTGAATGGCCATCATGCTTTGACTTATCTTTTCTTGAGCCCGCTTCGTGTAAATATCAGGAAAGCCAATTCCCTCTTCATAAGTACTGAGTTGAGTTTTTAGTTCAGCTTGACTATTTTTCAGCTCAATATTGTTTTTAATTGCTTCTTGCAAGTTGTTGACTGCTACTCTTCGTTGCTCGTTAGAGGTTCCAAGTTCTTCTTCAAGTGCAGCAACTCTGGTCTTCAAGTCAGTATTCTCGTCACGTAAGCCTTGAAGCTTGTTTGCTTTGACCTTTGCATTCTCAAGCAAGGTTTTTTGACTACTGATTTTAGTTTTGTGCTCTTCAATAGTATTGTTCAGGTTATTATTGACAGTTTGTAACTGCTCGATATTACTGTTTAAGACAGCATTGTTATTTTCTAATTGCTGCAAGCGAATATTTAATTTGTTATTGTTTTGGTTGCTTGCAATGCTGGTTTGACGCATTTGCGAGACAGGTTTACGCAACCCCTTAATTTGATTCTTCAATGAAGTTTCATTTTGAGTTTTATCCTCAAGTGATTTGGCAGAAACTTCACGTTCCTGTTGCAATTCATTTTCAAGTTCACCTACTTTATTTTCCAAAGTAGTGTTAGTGGTTTCCAGTTCATCAATACGAACTTGACGTTTATCAACCTGTGAAGCCAGAACGGTACAATTATTTACCAAGTCGTTAATTTGGTTTTCGAGATCAGAGATCTTGGCTTTCAAGGTAGAGTTCTCAGTGTTGGACGCATCGAGGGCCTTGGCCGACTTTCTCATTTCCTTCTCAACTGATTGGATGGTGTTGCCCATATTGTGATTGCTTCGACGTGCAATTTCCAAATACTCCTCCAAGTCAGCAATACGGTCATCTCGTTCAGTGATAGCGTCTTGCCAGGATACCTCTACATATAATTGAGACTCTTCATAGCGGGCAATGTTGTCACGAAGATTGGCAAGTTTTTGCTTCACGTCGAGGCATTCGGCGCTGACAGTCTCGTATTTGGCTTGATAATCCAAGAGCTCGGCTCTTATGCCGTTGTAATGAGCGCGGCTAACAAACATTTTGCAAAATAAGATGGTTTGAAATAGGAAAAAAAGCGGTTTAAGCAGTTGCTTGTATTCTTCTTAGTTTGGGAAAGGTAAAAAATAATAAAGAAAGAAAGTGAATTTGGGGCCCGGGGGAGGGAACTAATTTATAGAATTGTGAACGATAAATGATGTGAACGACTCATGTGAACGATTTTAGAATAGGAACGTTAACGTTGGGGATCCCCACAATTGTGATCATCGCGATCACCACTGAGCTTAATTATAATTATCGCACATATGCATATACGTATGTACATGTACGGGCCTGCCCGGACCCGGGTACATGTAGCTCAGTGAGGTGCTTCCGGTGATGTTTCCGGGTATATACTATTTTGGTTGGGACCTATTGAATTGATGTGTAGGCGCATGCAAATGCACGTATATAAAAAATTAAAATTTATTCTAGTTTTTTTCATTTTAAAAAATCTTGCGTTTTTTGCCAGATTTTTTAAGTCTTTACTATGGGAAAGCTTTTTTTACTAACAAATCTCGATTTAAAAGAGGTAAGTTGCGCGCGCACTCTATAGCTATTAATATTAATGTAGACGCGGTGGTCTACTGACTTTTTGGATCTTGACAACTGTTAAACCTCTAACTCCAAACAGATACAAGATATTTATGGTAAAATCTTATCCAGTGATAGTGCAGCTCCGGAGTGATATATACTACGGTCAATATAAAAGTACCTGTAAAAAGAAAACAATTAAAAGTCTTACACTATTATATAAATTACAATACCTCTATGAAACTAGATCTATGCGATATAGCACTATTATTAGATTGAATACCCAATATCTTTGGCCTTGAACTTACTTGCTCTGTTTTCAGCAGCTTTTCTTGATTGCGTCGTTCCAGTACCAGATCAGTCCATTGCCTTGGTTTGCCCGTACAATGAGCCATTGATAGCCTCAAAGCATGTATCCATTTTAATTTATGATCTTCAGTATCAGCATAAAAACTAACCGACTCTCCATCCTTGAAAATTACATGAAACGCCCTATCCTCATAAATACAAGGCGCAACATCATGATCTGTTGATGTTAAGTCCGAATAATCAATCACCTGTCTCACATTGGTCAAGTTGATCACATTCCTTACCCGTTTAGTATCTTCATGATGCCCTACCAATGTACTACCCTTAAGCGAGAACCATCGTCGACGCCAATATGAGCAATCACCGCCTTGTTGTGATAAATACCCCGTTAGATGAATGCTGCGGTATTGTATGGCTAATTTGAGTTCGCGAATGCACTCGCGCATGCTACCGGGCAACAGCTCACTGCGGTTGAATTTGGGAACATACATCATAGATACTTGCAACCCACCAATACGATAGGGTTCACGATGAACCCGACGATAAGTGAATTTTGGAGCTACTGCTGACGCGGCAGCAACTGCTGCTGATATAGAAGACTGATTAGCTACTTTCTTGCTGCTTGATCGCTTGTGCTTGATACTGGTGCTGGATTTTAACTTGGGCGTTCCAGGTGTTCCAGGAGCTTTTTGTGTTTCCTTAGGCGACGATACAACCTGCACCTTTTCAACTTGAGTGCCCCACTCATTAAAGCACGACAGGAGAAACGTCTGTGGCTTGCCATATATGTCGTTTTCAAACTGAGATTCAATGATATACGACCGTGCAAATTCACCTCGTGGACCGGCTATATCTCTCCATGGATTTGTGTCATCATCATCATCATCATCATGATCACTTTCAGTTTTCTTAGAGATCCGTTCTTGAGTTGACGCAGTAGAAGCCGGCAGAGCTGGTGCTTGTGCGTGCTTTTCTGGTGATGCACTTCTTTCACGTTTTTTCGACCCAAATAGTCCAAATCTCTTTTTTCTAGGAGAAGTATCAGGAGTTGATGCTGGCTTTGCTGGTGAAGTCTTTACTGGAGTTGACGGCTCTGGCTTTTTAGGTAAAGGGTCCATGAGTCCATTTAGAGTAACTACTAATTGAAGGTCTTCACCAACGACTAGTTCAAACTCTTGGTCAATAGTTATTAAGCTTTGGATATCTTTCCCTGTGCCATCCTTTGAGAATCTGAATGGCTTAGTGGTGACAGATTGAAGTCCGTTATCGAGAGTAATTGTAAACCTTGGATTACGTGACCAATCAAGAGGCAAATTTAGATCACTCCTGATTCCATGTAACTTGATGAACAACCTTCCTCTATCGCTTTCTTCAACTGGGTCCAATTCTGCTAATGTAGGAGAATTCTCAATATGGTCTGGCTCAGTTGTTACCACTCTCTTGCTGTCATCAACTGTATCAGGCTCATTTATTGAACTCTTCTCATGCGGTTCCAAATCTTCATAAACTGACTCGGCATCTTCAACAGGTGACCAATCATCCACCCCTACACTATGTGATGACTTCTGGGAGTTACCTCTAGAGAGATGATTTTCATCTCCGGTAGCAATACCGAGCTCTTGCATGGAATTGAAATCAATAGCATTAAGCACTGGAGTGGGGATTTGTGATAGATGCTGAGAAAGATAATCATCCTGTGAAACATCTTTCTTTTCCTCACTCAGTTTTCGTCGGGCATCTCGTAATCTTTTGAATGCATCTTTTTCACTTGGGCCAAACTTGGTCGGTGAACCTGTAGATGTGATTGTATTAGTTCTTCCAAGCGAAGCGGACCCTGTCTTTTTTGGCTCTGATCTAGGGAATGACTCCAATAACGACGCCGTTAACGTAGGACTATCCAGATTAATCTCCAATTTGAGGTCATCAGTATTGAAATCTCCAAATGTGTCATCTCTTAAATATGACAAACTGTGCTCAGTTTGTTTGCTGATTGATTTCTGTTTTTCTAGTTGAGCTTTTCGTACATTCTCGTCGATCTCTTTTGGAACGACATTGTCGTCTTCATCTTCCTCTTCGATGAGTTCAGCTGCGTATTCGGGAGGTGTATGATACTTATGCAATGAAACTAGCGAAGAAGCTTTCACAGTTCCAGTACGAGTAATTTCCTCTTGCATACGTACAAAGCCAGGATCCGGTTTGATAGCTTTGAGATCCACTTGAGTGGGTCCACCAAGTTTAGTCCCATCTTCGTCCGAACTTGCAGGCAGGCTATTCTGTTCATCCCGAGAGCCTATGTCTATAACTGCCTGCTTTTTCTCGGTGGTAATAGCTTGTGCTTTGCCATTTCTTAAGTTGTTACTTGCAGTACCTTTCTTGTCCAGAATTAGATCAGACCCATCAGAATTCCGTATATTAAGAGGATTTTTTCGGATGTTGTAGGTGCTATCTTGTGACTCGTTGCGTCCGTGCATTATTGTAGCCCTCCGTAGAGTGATAGTCAGATGGCTATTCTTCTATAGAGCTCGAAAAAAGATAAAAGGTCTGAATTCAAGAGGGAGAGAAAAATGGTCAACAAAAAGATCAGGCTTTTCTGGCTGACTGACTAGTCCCATATGCTCCTACTCTTAATTAATGCGTAAGTGTGTCTATATCTCCATAAGCAGAATTTGGGGTACTGGCCCAAACACGAGGCTGTTTTGGCTAATTAAGCCCGCGCTAGTCACATACCAACAAATGATCTGTTTACATATTTCCGAATATGGCAAAATGTAATCAAGATTTAAATTAACCTTAAATAAAGTCTTATAATTAACAGACAATATTATTAGCGCCTGATGATCATGCATCAAAATAATATTATCTTGATAATTAACTTTATTAATTCATTCAGCTTCACCAATAGCGCTGCACGTAGAATGTAGTCCTTGTTAGTATTCAACCATAATGCAACTGTAATATGGTATGCCACCATAAGCTATTCTAAACAATGTAGGTAATCGGTATTGCACGAAGTACCTTGCAATTTCAGCCCAGTAGATGCTCCGTTGATCTTTTATGGAAATTCGACAAACGTACGTATACGTTTAAGGTGCAGATCCATAACATCACGAAACGGAAACGCGTGCTAATATTAGATCTGGGCTTACTATTCGTATACATAACGTTAAACGGTTCAATTTTTATAAGCTTTGAATTCTAAACTCGTTACTTTTGAGGTTACAAAATTTTGGGCGGAGGTGTAAACAGAGTTTCTGTTTTTATTTTTTTTTAGAAAAACTAACAAATCTCAAAAGCGGACCTTATAACCATATGAAATTCCTTCATTGGGAAATCTCTGATGATTAGTTCTATTTTGTGGAAATTGTGTGTGTGATAACATGAGTTCAACGTTCGGGGTGACCGAATCTCCAGCCAATCTCCTCCGACCGAGTATTTTTGGTACTCTAATAGTAATTTTTATCAAGGCTGTATGTATTTGTTAAATTCAACATTTGTTAGGAAGTACTAACTCGAATTAGAGGAATCTGCCAAATAGACGGACGTTGGGTAAACAAAACCCTTACTGTATTGCACGAGTAGGCACAGAGGCTAAGCGGTCGCCAGCAGATATACGTGGAGGTCAGATGCCAAAATGGTAAGTATATATCTTATGATGGAAATATATAATTGCAGCCGTTTTAACAAGTAGGGACCATGAAGTGAGATTTGAAATACAGGACATTCTAGATCATAGGACAATAAAGATTAGTTTATTGGACGAAAATGAAAATAAACCAGAATTAATCGGAGATACGACAATATTACTAGAAAAGGCTTTTAGTAGCCATCCATCTGAAGGGTATGATGCTTGGCATGAACTTGAATATAGAGGAAAATACGCTGGGGAAGTTTACCTTGAAATGACGTTTTATCCAGCGAAACACCATTCAAGAAGTAGAAGTCCCCACAAGAAAGGTAGCAAAAGTAAAAACAGGAAGGCTCTAAAATCAAGTCAAGCTTCCTATCAACCTGGCTTAGAGTACGAAGAGTTACCGGACTTACCGTCTTTGGCGGCATCCTTAGATTACAGATCATTACCTCCACAACAACAGCGACAGTTTGCTGATAGCTTTAATTCTAGCACTAGTAGCAACTTTAGTTCAAGTTTGAACAGCTCAACTAGTAGTATGAGAAGTAGTGGTGGCAGTTCTCGAAGAGCGCTACCTGATCCACCTACAAAATCCACCCAGCTAAGTGATCCTAATGCAACAATTAAGAGCAAGTCACCAAGACGTAAACCGGTACCGGGACAGGATGACATCATAAGGGTACCTCCAAAGCTACCTAGCACCAGCTTGGTACCTGGTATTGAAAGTTTACGGTTGGATGACGAAGAAGGACCAATAGATCTCCCGTTCTCACCAGATGATTATTCAAAACGAGGGTCAAAGTCAAGGAGATCAAGGTCGCATAGTCCTACACAATCGTTGGGAAACAACGCACCAACACCACCCAAACATGGCAAAAAGCGGAAAGATGAAATTTTGGACATAACCTCTTATGCGCCAGAACCGGTTTTGAAACCAATACATGCTCGCAAAGTACTACCCCAGACGCCAGACGAAGCAGCTGCTATACGGTCTGGCGAGTCGCCAGATAGTGGGCCAACATTACTAAAACATCAATCCATGGCCACGAAACCGAAGGAAACGTTAGCATCTCAGATTAATTTGGGATATGGTGCATCTGTCTTTAGGAGGCTCTTTGGCGGTGGAGCAGAGGAAGAGCCAAAAGAACAACATAATGAGCTGGTTGGAACACCAGAAAAGCCTCCTAAGATACCTATTGGTATGAGTGAAGCTGAATACAGAGTTGTCGAGGGTATTGAAGAAGATCCTTATTATTATAGGGATTACCAAGGGTAAATAAATTATAAACTAATGTACATGATAAATAATTAATACAGCTAATTTGTGAATGAAAATTCAGTGAATGAGAATTCAGTTCATATGAATATAGGTTAGTAGGCCGCCTCGTCGTCACCGTCATCGTCCATATCGTCACCACCATCGTCAAAGTACTTTTCAGCGTTATAGTCATCATCTTCGTCTTCATCATCATAATCATCTTCCTCTTCCTCTTCCTCATTATCATCATCATCTTCCTGATTTTCACTCTTTTCATCCTCATTCTGTTCAATATGTTGCAATGCAAGTCGCTCAAGTAAATTGAGACCCTCTTCATCTTTGGTACCGTCACCAGATGTTACCAATTCAGTAGAAAATTTAGACACATCCAGTTTTCGTCGTTTCTTATCTTTACTTTTGCGTATTCCCATAATGCTATGCAGCTCTTGAGGAAAAAATTCAACAACGTAGGGATGCTCATCTACACTTCGTCCGATTTTCCTTTTCTTGATATACCTATCAGTATATCGTTTTATACCATCATCAACAGTTTTTTCCAGCTCAACTACCTCTTTCCTACTATTTTTCTTTCCATTACCATTCTCACCGCTATGACTTTTACCTGTATAGAAAGGACCATCTCGAATATCAGCCCGAATTTTCAGAAATTGTGAAACAGCTTGCCGCTCGCTTTCAGTTGGAGTACCTTGTATTGGAATGACGATCTTTGGGAATAATTCACTAGTAGCATTTAAATCTGGCTTAATATCGAGGAGCTGAGCACCAAACCCTCCAGGACCACCAGGCCTTCCACCGAATTTTCGTCTGCCGGCCATGAGAAACGGATCCCCTGGATATATATACTCAAGACAAAAATTTGTCGATCTACCGACGCGATATATATAGGGAGTTGCTAAACGTACAGTGATTTTACTAAATCTACAAACGTTTTTTCTAAGCCTACAAACGTTTTTTCTAAGTCGCTGCTTGTTTTACAGAATCCAGAAACGTTTCTGCGATCGAGATTCCAGAAACTCCCGAGTCAAGCACTTTCCGGTTTGGCTCCTGAAATGAGATTCTGATCGATCGTCTTCAGAAACTCTCGTAGGAGCAGATTCTGCGATTTTTCCGTTTTACTATGGCAAAATCCAGGATCTCATGTTTAGCTGATCCTGTACACAATTCACACACAAATATAAAATCCAACCCAATTTTTGACCAACTTCTGTTTTTATTTCCACGATTTTTTTTTTGGAAAATACAAGTGGGTCATTATCATATAGTGTAGCATGT
>JAJMEQ010000156.1:0-24546 GCA_030574255.1 Groenewaldozyma tartarivorans
ATAATAATAATAATAATAATAATAATAATAATAATAATAATAATAATAATAATAAAAATAATAATTTTGCATGTAATAATTTTATATGGCTAATGAAGTTTTCTAAACTTTGGAGGAATATTGAGAAATCCAGTATGATCTTCTAATTCATCACCATGTTCTTCATGATGATATAAATTCTCATGTTCTACATCTTCAGGATGAACGATTTTAACATCTGGATCATCTGATTGATGGTGTTCCAACCAATGATGTACTTCATATTCATATTCATAGTCACCATGATGACCAGGACCTAATCCAAAATCAGGCAATTCTCCTCCTTTATCGGTGAAAACTCTCCATTCTTCAAGACTTATAATTCCATCATCATCAGTATCAATAAGTGATAAAACTGTACGTAAAACATGATCCTTGGTGGCTTGAGTTATCTCTTCACTCTTCTCGTGGGTGCCTATCCCTGAGCCATCTCCAACCTGTTCATCTCTTAATAATCCATAAAGATTGAGAATATCATTCGAAGTCCAAGTTTTGGATCCATCCGAATCATGTAACGTGAAAAATGAGTATGCATCGAAATCATCTATCCGATGTTCTTCCTTCATATGTCGAACTTGCCATGAATCCCCCTCTCCCTTAACCGGTACAATCCCAATTAATGCCCATGCTAATATTGGAATTCTTTGAAATATTTCAAATCTCATTGCTGTATGATTCAAATGTCCGTGCTCAAGATTATAGATTAAAGTGTAATCAAACGTTAACTATAGCATATTTTATACGTACAAAAATTTACCAAACTATTAATTAATAATTGTTATATAAATTCATAATTAGAAAGATTCACCTTTGGAAATCTTTGATTCACCATACTTCTTGATTCGAATGGCTTGGACGGCGATGAACCCGGTAGTGTCGACGGGGTCGAAATCGGTCAATTCGTCCATTGAAGCAGTGGTAGCGTCATACAACTTTTCAGTTTGAGATGATCTACCAAGAATAGTCAAACTTCCCTTGTAAGCTCGAACTCTTACTTGACCATTGACAGTCTTTTGAGAAGGAGCAATAAGGTCTCTAACATATTCACCTTCAGGCGAGAAGTAGAGCCCATTGTATAAGATCTTGCTGAACGTGGGGGTAACGAAGGTATCACGGATATATCTAACTTCTCTATCCAAAGTCAACCCTTCCAAATCAATATGAGCGGTTCTAAGGATCGTTAGACCAGGAGTTTCATAGCATCCTCTTGACTTGATGCCAATGAATCTATTTTCAACAATGTCGATACGGCCCACACCATTTCGTCGAGCAATCTTATTAGCAGTTAGGAACAATTCCACACCTTCAGTTACAGTGACTTGTTGGCCATTTTCAGTATAAGTCAATTTCGTAGGTAATCCCTTTTCAAATTCCAAAACGAAATCTTCGGGAGTATCTGGAGCATCAGTAGGATCTATGGTTAATTTCCACATGTCCTTTGGAGGAGTAGTATCAGGATCTTCAAGAATACCAGCTTCAAATGAGATATGTGCCAAATTCTCATCAGTTGACCAAGGTTTAGCTTTAGTTTGAGAAACTGGGATATTTTTTTCTTCAGCATATGCTAATAAATCAGATCTACCAGCAAATCTATTGAAGAATTCTGGTAATCTCCATGGTGCAATGACTTGAATATCAGGTTTCAATGCATAAAATGCTAATTCAAATCTAACTTGATCATTACCCTTACCTGTACATCCATGTGAAACTGCAAAACATCCTTCTCGGTTGGCAACATTGATTTGTGCTTTGGCAATAACCGGTCGAGCCAAGGAAGTACCCAAAAGATAAACATTCTCGTAGATGGCGTTCGATTGAACAGCAGGGAAACAAAGCTCCTTCACGAACTCTTCTCGAACATCCTCAACAATGAACTTGGTAGCACCAATCTTCAATGCCTTTTCACGAGCAGCTTCAAAGTCTTCTTCTTGTCCAACATTAGCCAAAAACGCAATGACCTCGTAGCCCTGTTCAAGCAACCACGCAAGGATAACAGAGGTATCCAAACCCCCCGAGTACGCCAAACAAACTTTTCCCTTGGACATTTTGTAATTTCAATAATCAATTAGGAAATATAAAAAGAAATCGAATTAATTAGATATTTGAGGATTTAGTCACAGTTATTTATATTGAGAATTTTTCAGTTAACCTTATACGATAAGCTTATCGGTGAATATTGATTCGTCGTAACTTGAGATCTTATAATTAGACGAGCTCGAGTACTATAGTACTCGTAAATTTAAATGTAGTATAGAGAAATTCATAAGAATATTCATATTCATCAATGAGTAACAATTGAATGGTTTATATCCTATGTAGGCGAATCAAACAGTTGTAAGAGTGTAACTTTTGGACGTTTGAAAGGTTAAAGTGGAATTAGGTCAGATCTTGATATATACTGTGTTATAACCATTGAACCATTTATTTATGAACCAACTAATTGACAAGGTGTTCATACTACTTTATAAGTGCAACTAACCCTTTAATATACGTTCTATAACACAATTGCATTTGCAAATTTACAACAAACTGCGTATACGTGTAAATGATTACGGTATTTGGAGGAGGAACGGCGGCCAATGGCCTCGTTCCAGTGTTTGACCATGTCTCGACGTCGGTGAACTACATTATCCCCATTTCTGACAACGGAGGCTCCACGTCTGAGATTCTCCGAGTGATTGGTGGACCGGCTCTTGGAGACTTGAGATCAAGAATGACCAGGCTGATTGATGAAGCCAATCCTATTGGTGTCGTGTTATCTTATAGATTGGATGCTGACCCCGTTAAGGCCAAACGACAATGGAACGATATCATAGACGGCACGCACTCTATTTGGAACCCGTTGACTTTGGAAGAACGGGATTTGATTCGACCGTTTTTATTGCACGTGAACCAGGAAATCTCCAAACGGGTTCGTAACCCTTCGCGAGGATTTGTTTTCAGTCGTGCAAGTATTGGCAACTTGTTTTTGACCGGGGCACGGCTTTTCCTAGGCTCAGTTGATTCAGCTTTGGAGCTAATGAAACGAATCTGTGGAGTTGATTATAAAAGTAATGTTATACCAGCTATCAATACCAATTTCACTCATCATATTGCAGCAACTTTAGAAAATGGTACAATAATTGTTGGTCAGTCTCAAATATCTCATCCAACCAATGATAATGAAAGGGATATTAATAATATTAATATTAATAGTAATGATAATGATGAAGATGCTTCATTACCATTTTCTCATCCTAATTTAACAATTTCTCAGTTACATTTTGAAAAGGATAATCATCTTCCTTTACCTTCACCCATTAAGAAAATCAATTATGTCAATCCATATGGTCAAGAAATCCGTCCAAGAGCTTCAGCAAGGATTCTTAATTGTTTATCCAATTCAAAAGCAGTAATTTATTGTATTGGTAGTTTATATACTTCAATTATACCATTAATAATTCTTGATGGATTATCAAATCAATTGAGATTTCAACAAGATTTGAAAAAGATTTTTATTTTAAATGGTAAACAAGATCATGAAACTATTAATATGTCAAAAAAGGATTATATTATGGCATTATATAATGCTTGTATTTATTATCAACCTCCTCAAGTTGGTCAAGATTTATTATTACCCTCAGATTTTATTACTCATTTCATATATATGGATAATACCATCCCTGGAGATATAAATGACATTGAAAGATTAGGAATTCATTGTTATAAAGCTAAAGAATCAAATATTCCAAAAACTTATTGCATTGAAGATTTAAAAAAAATTCTTAATTCAATTATTAACACATAATTATAATACAAATATATTTAATATACTTTAACTAAAAGCTACGATTTCAATTACTCAAACTTGTAACTAATAATTATTTCCCTTTGCAAAATGTCATTAGAATCATTACCAGCTTTAAAAACGAATCCCAAGATTATTGTATTTACTGATTGGGATGGGACAGTTACTTTACAGGATTCCAATGATTTCCTTACTGATAATTTAGGGTTTGGTCGAGAAAAACGACAAGCAATTAATGATGATATTTTACATGAAAAGGTCAGTTTCCGTGATGGATTTAAAGAAATGCTTGATTCAATCCATACTCCATTCCCTGAATGCATCGAGTATTTGAAGACCCACGTTGAGTTGGATCCTGGGTTCAAATCCTTTTATGAATGGGCCACAGAAAACAATGTACCCATTGTTATTGTTTCAAGCGGTATGAAACCAATTATTCAAGCATTACTAAGTAAATTGGTAGGGCAAACTGCTTCAGAACAGATTGACATTATCAGTAATGATGTTAAAATCAATCAAAATGACGATAGCTGGGATATTGTTTATAGAGATGAATCAAGTTTTGGTCATGATAAATCAAGAGCAATTAGACCTTATTCACAATTAAAAGAAAGACCTATATTATTTTATTGTGGAGATGGAGTCAGTGACCTTTCAGCTGCAAAGGAAACTGATTTATTATTCGCAAAACATGGTAAAGATCTTATTAAATATTGTCAAAAGGAAAATATCCCCTATACTGAATTTAATAATTTCAAAGATATTCATGAAAAGGTTAAACAAGTTTATGAAAACAAACTTTCTATCAAAGATATTAAAGAATAATAATAATAATAATAGTAATAATATAATGTTATATTTTTATGTTAATAATCTAGTTAATCCATCTTCTTCAGATTCAGCAGCTTCTAATGCATCTTGTTGACCAATTCTGCGAAGAATATCACGTTTAGATGATTCTTGTAATTCACCAGCAATCACTATTTCATCTAATATATAATAAGCCTTTTGGAAATTGAATATAATATCTAATTCACAAACATTGCCAAAGTATTTGTCCATTTGTTCAACATATCGATGAATAATCTCTAATGACAACAATTCATTATCCTCGGAATCAATCCCTGCAATGAAAAACAACGAAGCATACCGTCTATATACAATTTTCGAGTCTAAATATTATTAGTCCACTGTTTTAATTATAAATATTCATTCTAATTCTTACCTCTGTATTCTAAAAAATTGCACATCTTTGTCCGACGACTCAACACCAACGTCGTCACTTCCCGCACAATCTTATGCTTCTCTTTCACGCTCAACGTCTGAAACCATTTGGCCAGTCGCACTTTGCCCTGTCGCGACAAAAGGAGAATGTACTGAAACGCCATGTGTCATTCGTTATCAATATATGTTATTGATATCGATAATCGATTAAAGCTTTAAAGCTTTATAAAAGCTTATAAAGTTGAATCACAGTACTGTAACATCTATAAATATGGGAGTATGAACATGAATGCTTATATAGCTACATTGAATATTTTATGGCAAAAGATTTTATAAAATTTGATAGAATTTTTAATTCATCAGGAGTATGGATATCTTCAACATTTAATTTTGCCATTGTTAAAACCAAAAATCGTTTACCATGAATATCTAGTTTCAAATTAAAATCATTCATTAAATGAACCATATATTCCAATATTGATCTATCAAAATTTAATAATCCATATTCCAACCAGATTAGTATAGTATTGATATCTGGATTGATTAATGATTTTGAAATACATTGATATAGAATATGAAATGCAGTTTCTGAATCATTATCATATAAATAAGCCCGACATGTTAAATTTAACAAAATTGTTGATAATAAATTATCTAATGGTAATGGACGACTTAAAATGAAATTTTTAAATAAATTTCTTAAATCTTTTGAATTAATCATTTTTAATTCTAAGATTTTAAAATCATTTAATTTCAAGTTTTGACCAAATTTTGAATTATTTAATAAAAATTTTAAATAAAAAAATGGTCGATATAATACATTAATAAATGGTATTAATAATTCACTTCTTGTTAAATCTTTATTTGATAAAATTAATCTTCTTCGTTTTTGTACAATTGATAATTTTATCATTTTGATATCTTCATTTTTAATACCAATATCAATTAATCTATTAATTGTAAAATCATCTAATATTAATTTACCATGAAATGCTCCTTGATTTAATGCCCATTTTAATGCTTCATAATGATTCAATTGTGCCGCATGATTAACAAATAAACCCCATATCCTTGAAGCATTTGATTTTGTTCTTGGTTCAGTCGATGTTGTCATATACATTACAAGTAACCAACCAGTATCAATATCATTATAATTAACTAATACTGATAATAATAACCGTTCACAAGTATCAAGTCTGATCCTTCTTATTCCTAATCCAGTCATTCCTAATTGATTAACTAAAGTAAAAGCAGGTTCAAGCATCCCACAAGATATATATAAATCAATCATTTTATATTGAACTTCATCATTTATTTTATTGATAATTGACATTGCAACATATTTTTGAGTAGATTCAAGTAACTTTTTATGCTGATATACCATTATTCGATTCCCATTGCGATTAATAATCTCATATAATGATTCAAGAATTTCTGGTGTTATAAAATTAGGATTGGTTTCAAGTAAATGCTGACTAATATCAATAGCTAATTGACAATGACTAATAGACGAGTATTTCCTGGAATCCTTTAAAAGTATTTGATAGATTTGACTAATAAATAATGAAGGCACCTTATTGGAATGTAATTGATATACTTTACCCCATAATGAATATGCTTTTTTAAAATCTTGTTGATTAGTTAATTTATTTATCGTTGTAGAAATATTATTCCAATCTTCATCATTAAGTTGATTCGTCTCTTTTATCCGAGAGTATATCTTATCTACTGATGGGTATGCAAATGTTGATACCTTCCGTGGTATTCCTAGTTTTATTCGACATATCCTAGGCCTCATGATATTATCATGTCATAATATGTTATATATAAGTCTGTAAACGTTAGCATGCAAATCAAAGCTTTATCGATCGATCTTTCAAATTTGAAGCTTTAAATTTAGTTGAAATTTTGAATTCAATTTCAATTTAAATTTCAATATATAGATTCAAAATGCTCAGAGTGAGTCCCTTGGTAAGTATCGTTATACTTGATATATGTGACCAAGCTAATGGGTAGACTAGGGTGATATTACGGCGACCGGCTTTACAGACCGGACTGGGGATAACTGGGGTTCGATATAATTCAACCATTAAAACCAAGATTGAAGCTATAGGCGATAATATTGAAAATGGTAATAATAGTCAAATAAGTGATATTGTCGATAAAGTAACAACAGCAACAACCGCTGAGCCAGGGACAATAGGATACTTTCAAAGTCTTGGGCTTGCCGAGAGCTGGGTATGGCCCTCGGGATTATTTGAACATTTGGTTGAAATTGCCAATGTTACTACAGGGTTCCCATGGTGGGCCACTATTGCTCTTGCAACTGTTGGATTTCGTGCATTGTTATTTCCCTTATACTTGAAAGCTAGTGACGCTTCAGCGAGAATGCAAAAAATCAAGCCTCAAGTGGATAAGTTGATGGCTGATTTCAATGCTAGTCGTGATCCCATCCAAGGTCAAAAACTTATCCTTAAACGAAGAGAAATTATGAAAAGTGAAGGAGTACGTACTTCTCATTTGATGTTACCCATTGTTGCTTTACCGGTTTTCATTGGTGTATTTAGAGGATTGAACCGAATGGCTGAAGCTGGTATACAAGGATTTAATGACCAAGGATTAGCATGGTTCACTAATTTAAGTGCAGCTGATCCTTATTGTGGATTACAAATTATTACTGCAGCTACCTATGCATTGACATTTAAATTAGGTGGTGAAACTGGGGCAACTAATATGAGTCCAGCATTAAAGAAAGTATTCACTTGGATGCCATTTTTAGCTATACCAATGACAATGTATTTACCAGCAGTTACATGTTATTATTTTGCAATAAATGGAACATTATCATTAATTCAATCAAAATTATTACAATCCGAGAAATTTAGAAAAATGGTTGGTTTAGCTCCAATGGTTAAAATGGATCCAAATCAATTATTAAATCAAGCTAATTCAATCAAAGAATTATTTAGAAAACAAATTGATAATGCTACTGCAAGATCAGAAAAATATAAAATGGAAGCTGAAGAACAGGAAAGACTAAGATTATTACAAAAAAAGACTCAAGATGCTCAATATGCAATTATTAAAAAGAATAATAAAAAATGATTTTTATAATTGTATTATAATTGTATTAATTGTATGTATATAGAAATTATAAATTGTGTTATATTTACTCCTTCTTAACTCTACTACTCTTCTTTGGTACTCTAAAAATCCAATAGAATAAAAATGCACCAGCTGCATTAATACAAACAAAGGCAAAGAAGATTCCTAAATTTCTCCATCTTTCACTATAATTAGCATTAATACTTGATAAGAATGTATTTGTACTTGACATTGAACAAACTGAACAACTTGTTGAATTAGATGGTCCCATATATCCTCCAGTTGCTTCCAAATAATCACCCAAATAACTTGTACAACTCATACCTTCAGGAGGATGAATAACTACATATTCATTTGATGCACAAACTAATGGAGAATTTGCCAATGTAGTAGATAACATTCCTTGAATGAAATATGTAAATGGATTAGCTCTATACATAAAAATCCAAAATCCTGGCATATCATCCTTTGTTGCTAAAACTCCACAAAATATTAAACACATGGTAAAAAGCATTGATGCAATATTACCAGCAGTATCACCAAGATCAATACCTGCTGAACACATTTTACCCATAGTATGGCAATACAAATAAAACATCAAAACATAAAAATATACTAATCCAGCTCTTTGATTAACTGTATCAGTATATTCAGCATTACGATAAAATCCAACTGGATAATACCAACATAAAAATGCCAATACTGAACATAAAACTTGATAAGGTACTTCAACAGTCAATTGTGCACCAATAAAGGATTGCCAAGAATAAATTCTTGAAGGTCGTTCTCGAACTTCATAAATACTTCTCATATCAACAAAAAAGGGTATAGCTTGTTGAACAGAAGAATTATAAATCATTGTAAACATAAAAACTGAAAACATTAAATTCTGTAATCCTTGTTGACTATTATCAGCTTTAAAAAATGTAAATCCATTAAACAATGCAGCAAAAATTGTTAATAAGAATTTGGAATAGATATATCTTGGTGATCTCCAATATTGTTGAAATGCTCTTTTTGTAACCAAATAATATTGTAACCAATATGGAGCAGCAAATGTACTAACTTTCTTCTTTTGAATTTGATTATTATTATTATTGCCACCTTTATTAGAAAATCTACTAGGTGTTCTTTCAAGTCCTTTATTATGATAAGCACCATATTGTTCCATCAAACTATCAAGTTCATTTCTAATAGCAGTTCTTTCTGGAGAATTTTTCCAAACTTCAACAAAATCCTTTTTAGCAACTGAACCAGGAGCAGCACCAATAACATGTAACATCCATTCAGCAGGATTAGCATCAGGAGGACAAGGATCAGCACCATTTCTTTCAAAATAACCAGTTAAAGTTTTTGAATTTTCACCAATATCACCAAAATAAACTGTTCTACCACCTCTTGCTAAAAATAATAATCTATCAAATTCTTGTAATAATAAAGCAGAAGGTTGATGAATTGTACATAAAATAGCTTGACCAGCACTTGATAATTTTTTAAGTAATTGACAAATTGACCAAGCAGTTTGAGAATCTAAACCTGAAGTTGGTTCATCTAAAAATAATAATAATTTCGGTTTAGCAGCTAATTCAACACCAATTGTTAAACGTTTTCTTTGTTCAACATTTAAACCTTCACCAGGTACACCAACAATTGCATCAGCATAAGATTCCATTTCAAGAATTTTTAAAACATTATCAACATAAGCAATTTTATCAGCATAAGGAACTTCTCTTGGTTGACGAAGTAATGCAGAAAATACTAAAGCTTCACGAACAGTTGAAGTTGCTAAATGAACATCTTGTTGTTGAGCATAACCAGTTGATCTTTGAAATGATTCATCTCTTGGATCACCATTAACAAACATATCACCAGTAACAACACCCATAGTTACTCTATTAGCTAAAGTATCTAATAAAGTAGTTTTACCAGCACCAGATGCACCCATTAAAGCAGTTAAAGTACCAGGTTTAACCCAACCATCAACATGATCTAATAATCTTCTTGGTTCACCTTTAATTTTAATATCATAACAAACATCTTTCCAATAAAAGATATCATTACTTGTTTCAACAATTTCATGAATTTTATCATTTTCTTCAGTACTACTTACTTCTTGAGCAGTAAAAGAATCATTACCAATATTTTTTTCTTCATTATTTGATGAATTTGATAATGATGATGATGTTGTTGTTGTTTTTGTACCATTTTTAATTGCATTATTTTGTTTTTCTTTCTTAACTTTATTCAAATGAGATCTAAGATAAATTAATACTTCACCCTTTGTACGAGCACCAGGATTTGCCCAAATTACAAACAAATAAACAAAAAAGAAAAATACTGCAAATGCAATAAGAATTCCAAAATTTCTCCATTTATGACCAGCCAAATAATCATAACTTGTTGATATATAAACTGAACCATGAACAACATCACTACCAGGTACTGCACCTTTACTTGAACAAGTTTTATGAGCTAATCCAATATTATCAAAAGCATCACCAGATGGAATATAACTACTACATTTAAAATCTCGATGTTCAAATTCATTAACCATTAATGATTCAAACCCATAACCAATTGGATCAAGATAATTAATCCATCTACACCAACCATGCATTAAATTAGTTGGAATAACAAACCCAGTAAAAATTGATAATGCCAATAATAAAACTGTTGCTGGTACCATTGCTTCTTGTAATGAAGAAGTTAAAGCTCCCATAGTTCTAAATAAATGTGACATTGCAAGAGTACACATGAAATTAATAATCAAATAAGCAAAAAATCTTCCTGGTTCTCTTCTTAAATTAGCCATAAAGTAAATAACAAGATTAAAAACAATGGCAATAATAATTTTACTTGGTAATTCAGTTGCAATTGATGCAATTGCATCAGCAGCAGGATGATAAAGTGCTAAATTTCGATGTTTTTGAACAATTGGTCTTGCTTCATATAATGAAAAGATTTCTAATAATGATGAAAATGCATTAAATAAAATTGCAAAAAATAATACTGCACCTCTTGAATAAAATGATGATGTTGTTGATGGTAAATTATAAAAAATTGATGACATAACTAATCCCATTGATATATTACCAAAAACACTTGTATAAGTCATTGTTGCATCACCTTTAATTCTTTGAAATCCTCTAATTGATAAATATTTAATTTGATTACCATAACTAACAGTATAAGGAACTCTATGATCAACTTTTTTACCTTGACGTTGTTTTTGAACTTCTTTATGAGTATTAAAATTTTCACCATGAATTGGATGATCATTATTAAATTTTTCCAATTTTTGTAATTCTTTTCTATAAATTTCACTTTGTCTCCAACGTTGTTCAAATTCTTCAGCAGTTCTTGGTACTTTATCTTCAAACCCTTCTCTAACTACTCGTTCTTTTGGACTTGATAAAGCAGTTAAGAAATCAGGAGTTGGTTGTCTTGGTCTTGGAATATATCCCATTTCAATAAAAAAGTCCTTTGCTAAATTAGCAGGACCAGCATAAATTTGACGACCTTCATATAATAAAATCAATTTATCAAATAATTCATACATTTCTTCAGAAGCTTGATATAAAGAAACTAATGAAGTATTACCCATAATTGAAGCATTCATTTTTAAAGATCGACAAAATTCATAAGCAGTTGCTGAATCTAAACCTCTTGTAGAATTATCCCAACATTGTAAAGGAGATCCAGATAATGCAACTTCAGCAATTGAAACACGTTTTCTTTCACCACCAGAAACCCCTCTAACAATATCGGAACCTACTTTAGTATTAACAGTATGAGATAACCCAAAAGTTGCCATTGTAACATCTCTCATATGTAAAGCATAATCATCACGTTTAATACCAGTAGGAATTCTATTAGCAGGAGTTCTTAATTTGGCAGCAAATCCTAAAGTATCACCAACAGTTAAATGAGGGAAATGAGTTTCAGATTCAGCAGCATAAACAACTTCACCTCTAAATCTACCACTAATATCCTTTGGAGTTAAACCTGAATAATTTAATTCAGCATTTTTATCAACATGAAATCCATAAGTTAAATTAGCAACAGTTTTTAAATAAGTTGAACAACCAGAACCAGGTCTACCTAATACAACAACCAATTCACCAGGTAAAATAACCCCATCCATTTTTTTCAAAATATCAACTCTATTTTTATTTTTATCAGAAGTAAGACCAACAAGTTCTTGTACAAATTTAATTGGTAAGTTTCCAACAGTTGATTTATAGGCAGTATCAGTACCATAACCATAAACACTCAAATTCTTATAAGCAAACCCAATTGAACGATCTCTATTCTCAGGATCAGATTGATAAAGTCGATACATATTCTTAGTATATTCCATACTATTGAAATTGGAAGAATTTGGATCTAAAACCGAATCTTTAGCTTCGGGTGAAAATGGATCAATTGGTTGACGAGAAGATACAACTGTTCGAAGATTGTTATAATCTTCAGATTCATGGATTCTATTGGTAGAAACCCTTGATAATCTAGAAAATTGTCTTGCCAAATCATGGATATGTTCATCTTCAAATGGTTGAGGAACTTCAGATTCAGGAGCTACCTCTGGAGGAGTATCATAATGCTCCTTACCAGTTTGAACACTTTCAGCCATCTAGAATAGTTAGTAAAAAAAAGAAAATGTTCAAAATGGGGGAAAAAGTAAATTGGAAAGGTGGTTGCTATCAAAATAAATGTTACATTGTTGATATCTTTGTTTCGGACTTAAGAAATTTCGGAAATTGATAAATTTAAGACCGAAATGAAAAATTAAAGAATGAAAAAAAAAGAAGAAATAATACAACAAGTTATAATAACTTACCTTTATAGTGAAAACCCAGGCTGAGAATAAACAAAGCAGGAAGAAAGGGAAACAGAAGAGAAAAAGTTAAGGAACAAAATTGAAGGGGAAGGGGAAGATGGAGATATTTATATGGTTTCCTATCTATTCAACTAATTACTAATATTAATAATATTGTGGAGTAATGAGTGTGTGACGATAAACAATTGATGATGATGCATACATACATACTCAATTGCAATATAATAGTAATACTAGTAATAACAGGTAGTAATAATAAGAATCAGGGACTCCGTTGATGGTCAATGCCCACTTGGCGTTTCGGAACTCGGATCAATTTAAAGGTTCCGATCGGGCTAAAACTACCAGTTTACATGGGCGGAAGGGTAACAAAAAAGCGTTTCGCCATGCCGAGCTAGTAGTTTTTTTTTTAGTTGTTTTTTGTTTGTTACACAAAATTCTCATCGGAATCGGAAGCTTAATAACGATCCGAAAAAGTTGATGATGACTAACACTTTGCAACATGTTTGCACCTGCACAGCCCTGACATACGTACGCGCTTTTATTGCCCCTGAAATTTTCAATAACAATTTCATTGGTATTTATAGGTTACTGGAGGGTAAATGATCTATTGGAGGGTAAATAAGCTACTGGAGGGTAAATAACCCTTAGTCACATGCCCATTGAATATTATGGCTCGTTTTTATAGCACAACTATTAGTAACCGCTATAAGATGTTATTATATTATGATATACATTATTGTATTGCTGAGGTAGCTAGTAACAACATAGTAAAGTCACATCTTAGTCAAACTGAACAACCAGGTCATCCTCCCACGCTATGATCACGTGAAAGGTAATTATAACGATATAAACATGTTATTGCAAATAAGTAATTCATTCTCACGGCAATTTAAATTTGTATGGTTCCACGTGACCCTTAAATTTAATCGTGGGGGCATCGTTTTATATGGTAGGTGTAACTATTATAGGTAGTACTTTATAGCTACCATATACACGTACGTTAACGTTAATATATATTGATATTATATTATAGCATATTCCAACAAGACAATTCACTAATAACCAACCATGGGGAACTCATCTTCTCAAGAAGAGGATCCAAACAAACGAAGTCACAGGTTCAGATCTTCGTCATCAGCTAGAGCACGAACCCCCTCACGAGGAAGAACCCCTCAGAACGAACAACAACAACAACAGCAAGGAGTTACAAGCAATATTGACAAGCTTCCATCCAATATCATCAGCGGAGGAGCAGGAGGCAAGGCAGAGACTGATGCAGCCAAGGTCCAAAAGCATAGTGTGCATCATCATACTAGTACAGGTACAACCACGGTAGTAGAGAATGCTGATTCATCCAAATCCGCAGACGCACCACCGATACGGCCTCCTTATTTACGAAGGAAATCTACTATTCTTTTGGAAGATCAAGAATATGATGACAAACTAGCTAAGGGACCGGATGACGAGACTACATTATTATCACGAACAGGTTCAGGTGAAGAAATTGATTTAAGAGCGGATGTTAATAAATTGGCTAATGAAGTAGATGAAGATGATGATGATACAAGTAATAATAAAAATCAACATGGTACAAAATTTGATACCGTATTATATTGGAGTCAAGGAGGTTCAAAAGTTTATGTAACAGGATCATTTACTGGTTGGATGAAAATGATTAAATTACATAAACAAGAAGATGGTCAATTTTATGTTGTATTAAAATTACCAAAGGGTACTTATAGATTAAGATTTGTTGTTGATAATGAATTAAAATGTAGTGATGATTTACCAACTGCAACTGATTCAATGGGTAATTTAGTTAATTATATTCAAGTTGGTGATATTAATCCTCCAAATTATGTTGAACATCAACCATTTGAATCAGATTTACAAAGAGTTTATCATCGAGAAAGTTCTGCAATAGTTACAACTCCAATTGAAACTACAAGTGGAGGTGAAGAAGAAATTTCAGAAACTGGTAATAATAATGATGATTTAACTAATTTGCCTCAATCAATTAAATCAATTGAATATACTTCAGAAATTCCTTCAGTATTTACTGATCCTGAAGTTATGGATAAATTTGTTTCTTCAGATTTTGTAACTCCACCACAATTACCTCCTCATTTGGAAGGTGTGATTTTGAACTCAAATTCAACAGAAAAGGATAATAATTCAGTATTACCAATTCCTAATCATGTAGTATTGAATCATCTTGCTACAACATCAATTAAACATAATGTATTGGCAGTTGCATCTATCACAAGATATTCTGGTAAATATGTTACTCAAGTATTATATGCTCCTTTATAATTTTAAAAATTTTATTAAAAGAAAGAAGCTTTAGCTTTTTTTGGAACTTGTTTTACTGGACTGGTAAGAATTGCAATATTCAAAGTTTAAGGTTTTGGCCAGTTCTCTTGGCATACCAAATGAAGTGTTAGGTGAATATCAGTTGGACAAGGTCATATTTGGTGGGTATAAACCATGCATGTACATATGAAGAAACAAGTCACAAAGCTTTTGAGACGTTTTGAGTAGAGTTTACTTCTGTAGGTTTGTTCCAGAATGAAAGGTCATAAATTTAATTAATGGCAATATTTGAGTATATACGCTTCTGTGAATAGATGCGTCGATAGATGCGTAGTATGGTCAGTACATTAGTTGTTGAATTGCAATATACACTTATCAACCGGTCAATTCATTATAATAATAATAATAATAATAATAATAATAATAATAATAATAATTATAATAATCCAGTTTAGAAATTAGCGTTTTAAGGTTAACAAAGCCCACCAAACTACCGCAGGCCCATTGGGAACACATATACATGCATGTACTTACCATATGGCCTTATACATTCTGAATAGTAGTACTACTACTAATATGTGAAATATTACCAATTGCCAAATATTGTCTGACAAAGTTTGACTGTAATGCTATAACTATATATAGATAACCACTACCCCACCATTAGCCAAAGGGCTATATTGTCGAGGAGCATGCATAACTTGTATATACGTACGCCGGCACGCGCTAGTATGCAATCGATCGCGTTTGTTAAATATTTATAACTATATATTGCGCATTCTTTCAATGCATCGCTGGCATTAACATATAACGCGTTATTTTGCTATATTTTCTTATTTTACTATTTTCAGGGGTATTTCATTGATCAGCATGATTGATGGTCGATCAATTGATGATCATCGATCACTCGATTTAAAGCTTATAAGCCTCCAAATATTTGTACTAATCATGAGTACTCAGGGGGTGATTATTATAAATACATTATAGCTAGATATTCAACAAAAATTGATAGAAAATGGATAGAAAAACATAATAATAAGACAGATAATTTGAATATTACTAGCCAATGGCAAAAATGTTAGGTATATGTTAATTTTGAATATTTGATCTTTTTCTTTTGTAGTTAAGTCAACAAACAAAGTTCAAAAACATATTGGTAATTTTATTTATTATACGTTATATAGCATTTATTGTATTTACTTTGCTCAATTGAACAATGGGAAACAATAAAATGATAATATTAGACGAGCAGGAACAAAGTTACAAGGTTTTTAAAATTTTGAAAATTCTTAATATACAATTATTGCCCTTTCATTGGTAAAAGACGCGTAGACCATTCAGCTGGACGCATTGATATGTACATGCATATAAAAATTATAATATTAATATATTGTGATATCATATTATATTACAATTATCATGGTTCTGCTCGCTCAGATGGCAAGTAATTACTATAGTCTACCTAGACAAAAAAATGTCTTTTCTAAAAACCATCTCCACCGCCCCTTTTATTTAGATTTTCGGCGCGTTTTAGGAAATTTACAGTTTAGGTGGGGATTTCTTTTTCAGGTTTCCATATTTCTTGGAACTTTTTTTAAATTTTTTAGAATTTTTTTTCTTTTTGCTTTTTCAGGCTCTTCTCTGGTAATTTTTTTTTTTTTTGTTTGTTTGTTTGCAAATTTATTTTTCAGATTTGTATCGAGTAACCATAAAGCGAAGTCCATAGATTGTGTAAAGTAAGAAGAGTTAAGAAGACCTTCTAACAAAAACAGTACAAAAGTGTTATTATTCACTAGTAAATACACGCGTAACACTCATAATACAATAACAATATTAACAATATTAACAATATTAACAATATTAACAAAAATAATAACAATAATAATAGTAATATTGAAATTGATGGAATTGACAGTAAAATAGGAAGAAATCATCAAAAAGCTTTTTAATTAAGAAACACGCCGATTATCACGATTAACTTATACAATATTATTAACATTATCATCGTCACTCCTTCCAGGACCATAATTCCATCAAATCTCAAATCATATATTCTCTTACTTGTTTTGACACTTTGCACAACGGAAGACTCTCACTTCTTCTGTGCGCAACAGCCATCCACGTACACACGCGTGTCCCGAGGGGATCTAGCTGGGTTTTTGGAACAAGAGTGCTAACATTGACTATTGTACTGCGAATATTATTTTCACAGTGCGCTGTTAGCTAAAAAGGTTAATTTCTTATTATTATTATTATTATTATTTTTTTTGTTCTGTTTAACCCCCTTTTTTCAAATTCCTCCCCATCAAACAACAAACCACCGACATTTTTTTTGTTTACCCACAAGAGATACTCGGATCAGTTCTCTGATACCGTCGTCTACTATTCATCTGCAGAGCTCTGGAGCTCTTTCAGGTAAGTACCATGACGCGAGTCGACGTTTTGTATTTTTGTCCAAGTCTAACTCTTTTTTATAGCGTGCACAAGTATATTGGTTTTCATAGTACCATCAACTGGTTACTCATCCAGCAATGAGCCAGGGCGACACTTCGTCTGCTTTGGCGCAGTCCTTGGAAGATAGTCGGAGGCCCTCGAGACGCCATTTGTCCACCGCGTCTACGATTACTGCTGCATCGGTAGCTTCATCCCTGTCATCGTCGGTTACAGGCTCGGTTTCATATTCGAATCCTCCAGGAGTCACCAAAAGTTCATGGGTCAACAAAAGCTCGGGCACAGCCGCGTCTATGGTCTCGGCGCTGTCTGCTTCGACCTCTGCGGCATCTGCTATCGCAAACTCGGCACAAGCTGCGGATTTGAACTGGAAAATAAATAAAGCAGTGCTAAAAGGTGGGACGTTATCATTATATAAACCACCATCTGATTTGGGAGTCAAGTCATTTGATCCATCTTTACCAGTTCCTCCACCAGCTAGTTCTGCATCTTCCATTAACGAGCGACAATCCGAGTATTCTGGTAGACAGCCCAGTACCAGTGCATCAACAGCAGCAGCAGCAGCATCTTCATCATCATCATCATTATCATCATCACAGACTCTTAACCAAGGCAGTCAACATCGAAAGGGATTATCAATAAGCCAATCATCTTCCACATTGCATTACAACCAACAAGCTCCTTCTGTGGCCCCGGAAATGCCACACGTGCCCGTGCATACGGAGATTAGATATCGTGGATCAGATGTACATCCTGATTTGAATTTTAATAGTAAAGGGAAGTTGGTTGGTGGAACTGATGAAGCAATTTGTCATACAATATTATTTTCTGATGATACTCCTGAAGATCAACATGATAAATTTATTGAACTAGCAGTTCTGGCAAGTCCATTAAGTAGTGATATTGTTACATTTTTGGATATTTTGAGAAAATATATTATTCCACAAAATGATGGTAATGGATCCTTTTCAATGATTTTCCCTGGTTCAAGAAATTCTATAATTGTTCATCGCATTAAACGAGTTATTGATACCGTTTTAACCCATTTCCAAGGTATGTTACTTGAAACTCCAATTCATGCTGCTTTACAACAATTGGCAGATGCATTATCACCATTAGATGATCAAACTGCTACTGCATTGAAATTAGCAGTATTTCAAGAGCATCAAATTATGAATAAGTTACTTCAATATCATTCAAAGGATGATAGAGAATTTCTTTGGAGTTCATCTTCTGAACAACAGCAACAACAGCAGCATTCCTCACGGTATCATCATTCAAATTCTGATCGTACAAGACAATTTTTAACTAAAGTTGAACAATGGCAACCTCCATCAAGTTCAAATAGTATTAATTCTCATTTACCAGGAGGTACTCCACCAGTTATTATTCCTGCAGATGTATTTATTGAACTTGTTCAAAATAATTTATTGGCAGAACAAATTTCTTATTTTCATTTGAAATTTTATCGAGCTTGGTCACCAGCAATTGATATTTCATTATTAATGTCAACTGGTTATAATTATTCAAGATTTTGTCCATTAATTTTTGATTTTATTCATACTCATTTCTTGGGCTCATTAATCTATAATCATTTGTTTAACCCTGCTCATAAACTTGATGCAAGATATCGTGGTACATTGATTGCTAATTGGATTTTATTGGGTAATTCATTAAAATCAACCGGTGATATTGTTGGATGGATTGCTATTGCTACAGTTATTTGTTCTACTCCAGTATTACGATTACGTGAATCATGGTCATATGTTAATTCGGATTTGAGAGATTCAGTAGTAAAAGATTGGGGTCCTGAAGTATTTGAAATTGAAAAACGTTCTAAAATTGATATAATGTCTAAAAAAACTTTTAGAGTATCAACAGAAGAAATGGGTGAAGCTTATCCTAAAGAACGGGCAGTACCATATTTTGGTGATTTAACAGTAAGAATAAATGATGATTCATCAATAAATGGTCCATTAAGTTTTGAAAAATGTTCTGAAAGAATTGAAAGAATTCGTACAGTATTATCTGGTTGGAAACAATATTTTGATCAAGTACCTCATAATGATACTTTTGGTCCTGGTCCTCAACCAATTTTTAATATTCAAAAATTACTTTATCTTATGCTTGAAAATAATGCATTAATAACTCCAATTCCTAGAAATGCTTATTTAACATCTTCATTAAGAGTTGAACCAAAATATTCTGGAGAATATTTAAAATTTCATTATTCTCAACGATCACCATTATCAATTGGTTCTTATTTACCAATTATTTTTACTGATATCACTCCTACTTATCAATTGTTTTCAAAACAAGTATTATTATCATCTAGTCCTATTTCAAGTGGTTCATCTTCATCTTCATCTCATGGATCAAAAAAGTTATGGAGTCGTGAATCTAAAAATAATAATGATTTTTCTGGATTCAGTTTTGGTGGTAATAGTGCATCATCATCAACTAGTTCACTAACAACATCTGGATTATCTCATAGTCCTAGTATGTATGGATTAGCTGGTGGTTCAAGTGGATCACAAAATTCTTCTGCATCATCTTTAGACCATGGGAATGGATCAAGTGGGGCATTACATCGATCTAATTCATTTCCTCCAGCTGATGGTAGTTCCGGTAGTTTGGTTGCTGGAATGACTACAGGTGTACGAGGAGTAGATATGTGGAGTAGACAATTTGTTACCAAGTTTACTAGTCATCATGTTCTTATGCATAATATTAGAGATATTCTTAATGTTGGCGCAAGGGTCTATCGAATTGGTGATAATGATATTGTTTTAAAATCATTTGTTGATGATTCTGATATTGATGCAGCAACTACAACTACAGCAACTGGTGGAAGTCGGCCTAGTAGTGTTATTGAAACTCCATCTAAACGGTTAAGTGTTAATTCTCGTCGAGTTTCTGCTCAATTAGGGTTGAATGAATCTGATTCTAATAATTTACCTGATAATGATAATGCTGATTTTGGTGCTACTATATCTCGAGCTTATGAACAATCAGAAAAACGGAAACGTGATGAAGAAACGGTTTCTGTTGTGGTTAAATCTGCCAATTTGGATAGATTAGTTGATGTTTTAATCTTGGGAGTATCACAATTTGCAAAATTTGTTAATCCTGAAGATTTAAATAATCAATCATCACCACCACATTTTAAACTTGATATGAATATTCATACACAAACCTTTTTTGCAACTTTTAGAAGTTTTTGTTCACCATTAGATTTATTGGCTAATTTCCGTATGAGATTTTTAGGTGCTCAAGCTGCTGCTTTAAGTATTGTTCAACAACAACAACAAGATAATAATACTAAAGATGGTTTAGCAATGAGTACTCCATATCCTAATTGGGAAGCTGGGGCTGAAATTCCAATAAATAATTCAATTGCTTGGAAAATTGTTGCACAAATTCAAATTGGTATATTGGAAAATTGTCATTTATGGGTAACTCAACATATTAATGATTTTATTGATGATCTTGAACTTCATTCTCAATTTAGTGAATTATTAAAAATTTTCAGTTCAGAGATTTCTAAATGGAATGATAAACAAAAACGATCACCTAATATGATTAATGATTCTTATAGAAATCATTTGGAACCAATGGAAACTTTATGTCGGAAAGTTCGTAATTTATTTGTTAAAAGAACTTATCGTCCAAATGATCTTGTACCAATTTTACCAACTTTTGAAGGTGGATCGAAATTTATTAATGAATATCCTAATTTACCTGCTGGTCCTTCATCATTAGGTAGATTAGAACGATTGGTTGATAATCTTGATTTAATTATTGGAGAAGTTTATGATACTATATCAATTAAAGATTGGTTACAAGTATTTGAATTACTTGAATTACAAACTAGTTGGAATAATGGATTATTTCATTCTAATCCTCCTCCTGGTAGTGGTCATTCTGAAGATGATGTAATTATACAAGATATTTTTAGTTACTTGAAAGAACTTTGGGGTGAACGACAATCTGATAAAATATTAACCAAATTCCCAAAATCTATTCAAGAATTAGTAAGATTACATGATAATATTTGTGGATATTTTTTGATTCAAATTATTGATCCAAAAATTCATAAAGATGATCGAATTAATCGAATGGTTAGTATTATGAATTTATTAGGAATTTGTAAATCAAGAATGACAAATGTTGAATTATTATGTAGTAATGGAGAAAGTATCAAAAATAGTGAACGATCAACTCCTGTTAATAATAATTCAACAAGTTCAATTGATAGTGGTACATCATCTATATCTAGTGGATCTATTGGTGGAGTTTCAACTCAAGTACCTTCATTTATTGAATCTGCAGTTATTGCTGCAGTAATGAGACCTGAAAGTAGAATGTTTGCAAATTCTTGGTTACAAGCCGGTAAAGAAATTCGAAGACATAGTTTATCAGGAATTAATGTTAATGCATTACCATATTTGGCTCATTTATCTGCATCATCTATACCTAATGCATTAGAATTATTTATACCAGATTTGAATGGTCAATTACAAGTTTGTAATCGTACATTAACTCCTTGTGTTGGTTGGATTATTGAAAGAATGGTTGAAATTGTTTGTTATGTTCCAAATATGAGTGTTGAAAATAATTCATTAATTAATTTTGATAAACGTCGTTATGCTTACAATTTAATTACAAATGTTTGTGAATTACGAAATAATAATTTGGGAAATAATGAAGAAATTGAAAATGATAAATTTGATATTGATAAACCTTCAGGTAATAATAATGATTTATCAACAATTCGAAAGAAATTGATATATTTGATTCATCCTAATCCATCATTATATTCAATTGATAGAAGACAAGTTAAAGATTGTGCTAATAAAGAAACAAGAGAATTTCCTAAATCAAGTTCAAAAAGTAAAGTGTTTACAGCTATTGTTGGTATGGAACTTGATAAATTAAAACGAGATAATCGACAATTGGAACAATTAGAACGTCAACAACGAGAATTGAAAAAATCAGTTGGTAGTAGATTCAAATCTAATGGTAATAATAATAATGGTTATGCTGGTTCAATAACTGATCGAGCTGCTTCGATTATGAGTTCAAGTGTATCAAGTAATACTTTGAATACAAGATCAACTGAAGATAAACGATTAAATGGTGGTAGTATATCTGGTGGTAATAATAATAATAGTAACAATTCACAAGGTAATACTATAACTACCAGTAAATCAAGATTTGGAGGATTATTTAAAGCAGTTCGACCTATTTCAATTGCATTTTCAAGTAGTTTTACACCTGGTGGATCTGATCGGATTGTTTCAATATATGAACTTATTGATCCTAATAGTATTCCTGAGAATCGGTTTAAATTGGTTTGTAATATCAATCTTTCTGATTATGAGATTTTAAAACTTGATGGATCATTATTTCGAGTCTTTGATCAAAATGGAAGAGAATATATTTTACAAGGATTAAGTGAAGCTGATGCTATTGATTGGGTTGAAGCATGTTGTCAAGCCAAACGAGAATCAATGGTTAAAATGCAAGTATCTCCACAATATACAAAAGTATTTGGGGTCCCTATTCATATTGTTTGTGAGCGAGAAAGTCGACCTATTCCATTAATTGTTGAAAGATTACTTAATGAAGTTGAAGCAAGAGGATTAAAAGAAACTGGATTGTATAGATTATCAGGATCAGTTACAGCAGTTAAAGAACTTAAAGCAGCATTTGATTCAGGTTCAGAAAATGTTAATATGGAAGATGATCGTTGGTTTGATATTAATGTTGTATCTGGATGTTTTAAATTATATTTAAGAGAAATGCCTGAACCATTATTAACTAATGAATTAATGCCACATTTTGTTCAAGTATGTTCTGGTAAGAATAATAATCAATGGATTAAAGAAGTTTCTTCATTAATTTCTCAATTACCACAAGCAAATTATAATTTATTAAAACGATTATTAGAACATTTAAATTTAGTTGCATCATATTCAGAAGAAAACAAAATGGAACCACAAAATTTGGCAATTATTTTTGCAATGAGTTTTTATCCATCTGATGATCAAAGTTCAGTTTTACCTAAAAATATGGGATCAATGCAACAAGTATTACATTTGATGATAATTAATCATGATAAATTATTTGGTAATAATAATAATCAATTTGATGAAAATGATCCAAATGTTGGTCATGCAGTTACTCATGATGATGATTTATTTAATCATCAAAGTATTACTACTGATTATGAAACTACAAGACGATCTTCATCTTCTTCACCTCCTTCACCTACAGCTGCTACTGGTATAGCAACGACCACTGGAGGAACACCAACAGGAAATGGAGAAGATTCTTCAAGTTCAATTGCAATAACATCTTCACCGATTCCTGAAGCACCACCAAGAAGTGAAAACAGACGTAATAGAGCTTCAAGAATGTTGACAAGATCAGAAGCTTCTACATCATTGGCTAGATACACTACAGATACTCCAGATATCCTTGATGACGACATTGAACAGGGTCAAGGCACAGATGAACCGAGTGGAGGATCAAGCGGTAATAACAACAGCAATAATAATAACAATAATAATAATAATAATAATAATAATAACGGTAATGGTAATGGCAATAATGGTAGTAACGAGAACAAGAATCGAGATAGTTTTACGGAAGTTAGTGCATATTAAACGAAAAGAAAAAGGAATATTTGAAAAAGCTTCATTAACGAGGTCTATAGACCGTTATATAATAATAATAATAATAATAATAATAATAATAATAATAATAATAATAATAATAA
>JAJMEQ010000157.1:0-24430 GCA_030574255.1 Groenewaldozyma tartarivorans
GGAAAAGGAACTTCAAGCCAAAATCAAGACCATTGAAACATCAATCGGACAAATGGGCCGAATGTTAGTTGGGAGTAATCAAGCCAATAATCACTTGATCACTCGTTTGAATAAATTGGAACGTGGCAGACCTTCATTGACCAATAATGGCAATAAGCTAGAGGCTACCACTAACTGGCAACAAGCAGTTAGAAACAATGCTGAATTGAACAGGAAACAAGATGAAAAATTGAAAAAAATGAAAGAAGAGGAACGTAAAAGAGCACAAAAATATATTGATCTGGCAAAATACATCGAGTAATCTCGGTGTGACCAAGTAAAATCATGGAATACCAACTGCAATCAGTTGGCTTTGGAACAAATACTATTGAAAAGTGTATCACCTTCATACTTTACAAAAGATTTCAGCAAACAATTTCAAGTTCATCAACATTTTATCAAGCAAGTTCCTACTTCAAGTTAATCAGCATTTTATCAAGTAAGCTCCTACTTTTATCAGCATCAGAATCAACATCAGCATCAGAATAGCACCAGCATCGGCATTGACTCAATTAGCACAAGCTACCAACTCGAGAATGTTCCAACAGGAACCAATGTATAACGTAGTATTAATAATGAATTATTTATTTATAACACTTTCTCTTCCCCCGTAGTCTATTGTGTACTAACCAAACCTCCAACAGTTGATACTCTTGACAGCGCCCTCATTGTTTTTTAGATAACAGTTGATAATCTTGACAGCGCCCTCATTGTTTTTTAGATTAGTTATCACGAGATTCTGAGATTCTATCACACACTCTCTGACCCATTTATAATCCATTTAGCAGTTCCATGCTGAAGAACTTGATGTCGATGTAGGACAATAAGAAGCATTAGTAGTTTCAAGCAGTTTCCTAAACGCGAAGGACAGTAATGTATAGCTCACTGGCAGAATACATGGATGATAAATGGGATTCCAGCTACTAAATCAAGCTCACTACTTTTTGCATGGACATATGATCAGCAATTATTTGAGCCTCACTATTTTTTGGGGACCCATGAAATTCTATGGTAGCAAAGTTTAAAGCAAAAAACCCAGCTAAAAAACTTTCCATTACAGTTGCATTATCAGAATAAAGCAGATGAAGTATACTTGGGGCTTGAATTGTATTTGATCGTTCCGAGCAATGAATAAGGCCTTAACTCACAATCCATTTTCCAATCAGTATTAAAATATTTTTTATGTCTAGATTGGACAGAGTTGACTACTTGAACAAACTTAAGTAATTCCGCATCAGTGGGGTCTCTGCAAGTTGAAAGACAAAACCAATTATCCAAGCTTAGGCCCATGCTGGATTGGAACCTGTTCTATATTTCTAGTATCAGCTCTCGTCTCGCCATAGATGCAGGAGGCATGCCAGCCAGGAAGCTTGGTCACAACAACAGTAATTCAGCAACCCAGTCAAAACGATTGTAAGTATTGCTTTCCAATAAAAGTCGAGTATTTTGGAAGTGGCACACGTACATCACAAAGAATTAAAAACCATATTGGCCATGCACACTCCTTTAACGTCTCGCTTCAAAGCTGGATGCGCTTTTATGTATTTTCCGTAAAGCTGAGATACAGTTACATTAAACAAACACCACAATTGTAGCTACCGACCTATGAAAATATTAAAACTCACAGCGCAGTATTCAAGTGGGTATAAAATTTTAACTTTTCACACACTATACTGTAGGTACAATTCAGATTGATTCCGTTGGAGTCTTGGCAGCTCATTTAGCCGAGAATAGGATGCATTATAATGTTATAACGCGTTAAACGGTTAACCTTTCTATAAAATATCAATATATTCCAATTAGTATTAATATTACCGTATATATTTTAGAATATTCGAATTCCATGGCCAAGCATGTATATACGTGTCAGTACTGCGCAGCACTAGTGTAGGTATATATAGGCTATTAATATTACGCGTACGTATCATATGCAAGGTATGCTCGTACAACGTGCACAAATGGCCACAATCAAAAACACATGCTCATATCGTTCTAGAAGTTGAATAACGTTATAGGCCTAATATTAATGTATATATACGTATACGTTATACGTACGACGCGTTCTGTAAAGGTTACGTTGCACTGGATAACAACAAGGTGTAACATTAGACAGCTTATCGTTATATCTGGAGCTCGCAGCCTATAAAAGTGCCGGATCGACACTTGTTGAGTCAACACCAAAAAACGTTGACTCTGGTCGTAGAGGGTTTCAATTCAAATTAATTCCCCTTGTTGATTCACTATGAGAGACGTAACGAGAGATGTTGTTCGAGGGCTGACGGTGCTTGAAATGGAGACCGTCAATAACACAAGCCTACCTTTACTTGGTCATGCTCCAGTTGAAGCCCCCGGAATCACGTATGCTGATACCGTTTTCCCAACTTTTGCATTTTTGGCAGGCATGACACCAGCTCCTTTGTCAAGGGGAGCTTCACTTATAGGTCTTGGAATTGCTTACAATTCTATCGGGCTCATTCGAAAGGGTAAAGACGGTTTACCTCCACGGTATGTTGGAGTTTTACAGCGAACTGGCTTATCATCAATCATCTTTAACGCCTTGCCCAAGGATCCAGTATTCCCATTGTTGACTACGGGTGCATGGTCTGCCATTTCATTCTTCCTTGCTGATAACAAACAAGACCCCTTTGCGAATCCCGAGGGAACTGCGCAAACCAAAATTGATAAAGCTGTTTTCTCAGAGAAATCATTATATAAGCCTTCATATGATCCCGAGGGATTGTTAGGCAGTCTTATGACATCTGTCAGTTTATGGTTGGGCTACTGGTTTGCAACCTCAAAATTGAGCATTGAACAGGCTAGCTTGGCCGGTGCAGCTTGTATAGCTGGTGGATACTCATTGGCTTACGCCTTCCCGAAACATACACCTATTTCCAAACCATATTGGACTCCCAGCTTTACATTGATTGCTGGAGGATACAGCATTTTGAAATACACTTTTGTATCTGCTTTCCTGTTGCCTAGATTGCCTCAGTCAATTATTTATGGCCTGACTTGTCTGGGTAAACGATCATTGGAAGTGTTCTTCTCTTCAGCTATTGTCGGTAACGTGCTTGCAGCTATACCCGCTTATAATAGACTTTATCAAAAACTAGTTGATAAGTTTGGTCCCACAGCTGTTGACATTGGCCATTTCATTTTACATGATTCTCTTATGGTGTTTTTGGCCATTAAGTATGTTGAGCACGGTTGGAGAATCCGTCTGTGGTAGCTAGCTATATATATCAATTAAAAATACTACCAGGTAGTTAATAACATATATATATATATATGATGACAGTGTTTACAACCTTTTGCCGCATGCACAGGCATTAGTGTAGAGGTGATGCAATGGCTGGTTAGATCATTATCACTTGAGACTGGAATGCAATAAAAGCTGATGCTTCTTAACAACAACACGGCCAAGTAGAATTGGACGAATATTTGGTCGTACTCTTATAAGTGCCTACCGTGCTCTCTCACTCATTATAAGCTGAAAGTAACTATGACTTAAATGCAAGCAGAACCATGAAAGGTCTTGCCAATATGGAGAGTACTAACTAGAGGTTTCACAGGCACAATTCCAATGCCTGTACGTCGCAGGATCGATATCTAGGGAGTACCTTGAAACCAACGGACTTCTGTTCTTACAGAGACGTATAAACGAAGTATTATCCTAACGTAAAAGCACAAAATCAAAGCCCTCTATATAGGATGCCTCGAGTCTTTAACGCTTCGAAACATGAAATACTTACGCATGGCACTGAATCTCTCTCATAAATGGTTACCTCGGAGTCCGGATAAAAAGCGAATGGATCATAGAGCCTACCGTAAGTCTGGCTGTCTTTAGAAAGCACCATACCACCTTTGCAAAGCTCGTAAATGTTGCTTGGATTGGAGCACGCCCAGCTCTTGAATCATGGGCTCTTCACGGCAAAAACGTGGAACAAATACAATGTACAGCTATATAACTCAAGGTACCCTGGATCAGTTTCCTAAAGCGGAAAGCCTAACAATATAGCCATACCGTAGTTGTGTGGGGTAAAACGTAGTAATGATGATGATCATGATATCTAAACGTTGCAGTTTAGTTTCGATAAGGTTAAACTGGGTGGGATGAAATAAACCAGTGGACGATCAGGGCATAATCATCTCTCTTTTCATTGGGCAGTGTTTAAATGTTGTAGTTTGATAAAACTGCGATAACCTTTAAAGTTTGGTTCGAACGTTGCATGTTACATTGGATATGGGCCTCCGCTGCCCCAGATAGTATGAACATACAGGTATAAATATATTTCACATATCCAGGATCTTCTTTTGAGCTTTGAAACTGATTTGTCATTAATATTCGTTCAATATGACCGTTGACTATCTTAAATTACTTGTTATTGGTGCTGGTAACAGAGGTAAGGCTTATACCGTTGCGCTAAGAGACTGTGAGTTCGCCAAAGTCACTGGTATAGCAGATGTCAGCGCTGCTCGTCGTGAAAGTCTTATTGACGTGTACTCACAATATGTTGGTGGTATGACTATTGCTCAATACCCCAGTCATACTGAAGCTTTGAAACACCTTGATAAGTATGACGGTGTCATTATAGCTGTTATGGATGCCATGCATTGTGAAGTTGCCGTGGCTTGCGCAAAGGCTGGTAAGCCTATGCTTTGTGAAAAGCCCCTAGCCACCACTTGGGACCATTGTAAACAAATAATGGATAGTGTCAAGGAGAAGAATCTATTATTTGCATTAGGCCACGTCTTACGGTATTCACCTCATAATCTCAAAATGAAAGAAATCCTTGATTCGGGAGTTCTTGGTGAGATCATTAATATTAATCATACTGAACCCGTTGGGTATTGGCATTTCGCTCATTCATATGTTAGAGGTAACTGGCATAGGACTGATACGTCTACATTCTCTTTAATGGCTAAATGTTGTCATGATATCGATGTATTATTATGGATCCTTGGTGCTGATAACATCAAAAGGGTACAGTCGTTTGGATCATTAAGCCATTTTAAGAAGAGCAAAAAGCCAGTTGAAGCAGGCAATGCTACCAGATGTATTGTTGACTGTAGCTATGAAAAGGAATGCGCTTATTCTGCCAAAAAGGCATATATTGAACGACCACAAAAGCATATGCTCAGAGTAGTCACAGATATAGAGGATCTAGAACACATAACAAAGGCCCTGAAAGAAGGACCTTATGGTACATGCGTCTATGAAAACGACAATGATGTTTGTGATAACCAGACTGTCAATCTTGACTTTGGCGATGCTACCGCTACAATGACTATGGTTGCAGCTTCCGAAAAGACTTGCGAACGAAAAATAAGTATTTATGGGTCAAAGGGAGAGCTTGATACTGATTCGACCACCATTCATTTATTTGATTATGCTACTCATAAGTCAGTTGATATTGTTCCCGAAATTGATGAAGAATCAGGCCATGGTGGTGGTGATAAGGGTTTGGCTTATGCCTTTGTCCAAGGATTGAGGGCTGTACTATGGGAAGGTATGCCAGTCGAGGAAGCTCAAAAGAAATTTATCAAGTGTACTCCTGAAGAAATGTTGAAATCTCACCAAGTCGTATTCTTGGCTGAACAAAGCAGATTAAGAGGTAACGTCTCTTCTATTGATGATCCCATTACTCTTTAGTTGTATAATTTATATTAATATTCTCTACACTCTTAGCCATTATAACTTCTGCATTGAGCGGCTTTGCTCTTGAATTTTAATTTAAAAATTGTGACTCCATATCGAGAACATTCTACAAAGTGTAATGTGGGAGCACCTAAGGCCAATTGCAAAATTGGTATTGGTACCAGCTATTCCAATAGCATATATATGCCGGAATTATTTCCAGCTTCGGCAATAATGCTTGGTTCCACGTATGTCAGAATATCAAAGTAGACAAGTACCTACCGTCACAACACTCGCTGCAAAAATTTCGCCATGGTTAAAGCTTAATAGAACCCAGAAAGCTCCATGTAGTAGAGTATCGCGGATATCGGGATTGCGTGGCCGGTAGATTCATTGTAGAATAGCTGGACCACCTCTTCCAGTAACTGGTTATATATGGGGCTCCGACCCCATCTTATCGATAACGAGTTCGAGGCCTAAAAGGGAAATATGGAAGATGATCTAATAGATCGATCTACTATCCGCATATAATATAACGTACGTACGGTTAGCTATAAATTTTTTTTTTTTTTTTTTTTTTTTTTTTTTTTTTTTTCTGTTCATATATACTTCAGCTGAATTATATTCAATATGGCCAAACGAAAGACCAGTAAAATCAGGGACCGAGCGTTGAATGCCTTTCAGCTAGCAGAAGAAGATGATGATTCTCATAAACTTCCCAAAGAAGTTCGACGTAATCTTATTTCCCTTGAAGAAGACGATGATGGGGATGATAACGACAAGCCGTATAATCTTGATAATGAAGTTTTACCTGATGATGACGAAGAAATTGATAGTGATGAAGCTATGGGTTCGGATGAATACGATGATATAATCAGTCGGAAGTCAAAGGCCGGTGAATCTATTGGAGATAGCGACAGTGAAGATGAGGGCGAGTTAAGCTATGATGAAGCAGAATTAAAGCCTTTATCCGAGCTTTGGGACCAAGCTAGTGATAATTCAGATAGCGAGAACGATAGTAACAGTGATAGCGATAGTGGGGATGAAAGTGAATTAGATTTAAGCCAGGATGAAATGGATGAGGGCAAATTAAATGAATTTGAATCAGTTATATCTGCAATGGCGAATGAACCTAAAAAAACCCATAAAAAACTTATCAACGACAATGTAACTGAGAATGAATTTGCAGTTAGTGGCAGTGGATTATCTTTAGCTGATTTGACTTCATCTATTGGTAATGATGGCAACTTGTCACTTTTATCTGGTTTGAAAAAGACTAAAGAGGTACCTAAACCATTAGCTGTACCACTTCCCAAGCATATGCAAGAAAGGATAGATAGGAAGGCAGCATATGAAATTACTACTGAAGACGTATCTAAATGGGCTGATACGGTTAAACAGAACCGTACTGCTGAGACGTTACAGTTTCCTATCAATCCTGGGCCAGAGTTTGAAGAAAGTGGGCCATTCCAACCGGTATTACAAGAAGCATCAACTGAACTCGACAAAAAGGTGAATGATATTTTAGCAAAGTCTAATCTGATTGATGAAAATGCTGTATCAACGTTTGAAGAATTAGCACCTACTAAATTAACAATGGAAGAGGTTGCGAAAAGACGTAATGAGCTACGACGAATGAGAGAGTTAATGTTTAGAGAAGAACAAAAGGCTAAACGGATAAAGAAAATCAAATCAAAATCTTATCATCGTGTACATAAAAAGGAAAAAGAAAGAGAACGTCAGTTAATGGCAGAGGCTGGTGAGTCAGAAGAAGATGAAGAGGATTTGGCCATGGCTAGAGCTAAAGAACGCATGACCTTAAAACATAAAACTACAAATAAATGGGCACAGCGGATGATTAAAACTGGGTTGACCAAGGATGCAGAGACAAGATCAGAATTAGAGGAAATGTTACGTCGTAATGAGGATTTGAAACGAAGAATAGCTGGAGATAGCGGTAGTGAAAGTGACGAGGATAAGAGTGAGGAATCTGAAGATGAAGAGGCCATTGATAAGGAGAAGGAAAAACTGGGCAAAGGAGTACTGGCAATGAAGTTTATGAAAGATGCAGAGGAACGTGATCGTAAAGTTACCAAAAAGTTATTTGAGGATGATTTTGATCTTGACGAAGAGAAGAATGATACTGGTGCTAACCAAGTGTTGAATGAAGGTAGACGTATATTTGCTCCTGGTACGGTTGAATCAAGAGATGACATGAATAAGGTGATGGATGAAGTTTCAGAGGAAGAGACAATTGACAATTCTAGGTCTTTATCCTCCAGACTGGGCAAAAAGAGCAAACCAACCAAAACCGAACCTGAACCTGAACCTGAACCTGAACCACAATCTGAATCTGAAAGTGAGGGAGAAAACCCGTGGTTATCCTCAAACTCTACTGCTAAATCTGGGAAATATGTCAAAACACTTGGACGGGATAGCAGTAAAGAAGATAAGAATCAAAGTAAGATCCGTAAACAACGAGGTAAAACCACGAAAGAAGATACCGTTACATTGATAGATGTCAACCAAACTCTTGATATTGTTGATCCCTATGCAAGTGGCAGTGATGGTGACGATGATGAAAAACAGCCTGAAACTAAACGGTTATCATTCAAACAACATGAACTTGTTAAACGAGCCTTTGCTGGTGATGATGTAGTATCTGAAGAATTCGAACAAGAAAAACGGGCATTGGTAGAAGATGAAGGTGATAAAGAGATCGATGTAACATTACCTGGTTGGGGATCATGGGGTGGAGCAGATATAGACCCCAATAGTAAAAAGCGGAAATTTACTAAAATAGTTAAGGGAGTCATTTCTAATCCTAAAAAACGGAAAGATGCTAATTTGAAGAATGTGATTATAAGTGAAAGGGCTAATAAGAAACATGATAAGTACACTACTAACAATATCCCCTTCCCCTTTGAAACTAGGGAGCAGTATGAACGGTCATTAAGGTTGGCGGTAGGTCAAGAATGGACTACTCGTGACACTCACCAAAGGCTTACAAAACCTCGGGTCATTGTTAAGAGTGGGCAAGTTATTGATCCTATTAAGCAACCCATAAAATGAGTGAAAATAAAGCATAACTAGGAAATATCCTAGTAATATTTAACAGTATATATATATATATATATATAGATTATAAAGCATCTAATCTATCTTCAATTTCTTGAGAGCTTAGTTTTCTAAATCTTGGGCCACTAACATTTTCTACACCCTCGAATCCTAGCATATCATCATTTGGTGCGCCAACAATAGCGATTTCAACGTTATCACCATTCATTTCACCTTCAATTGACTCTTTTAAAGTCAAAAGTGCAATATGGATAGCATCTTCAATTTCTAACTCATTATTCCATCTTTTCTCTAAAAATGTCTTAGCCGAAGTACTTCCTTTACCAATAGCCGTGGCCTTCCATGGGAAGTAAGACCCCGATGGATCAATTTGGTATAATCCGAATCCATAACTATCGTCATAACCAGCTACCAACAAACTGACACCATACGGTCGAACACCTCCGCTTTGGGTAGCTTCTTGTACTACTTTAGCAATATCTTGCACTAAGATTCGAGTAGATGGATACTCGTTATAAATACGCTTATAATTCACATGCGAAACTCTTCGTGCTTTATCAACTAATACTCGGAAATCAGGACCCATTCCACTATAAACCATTCCAATATCAGGCGTAATTTGACTGATTTTCGATAATGAATCTGAATTAACTAATGTTGATGATGAGGTTTTTTCAGTAGCCAATACAACTCCATTGGCAGCTACAAGTTAGCTTCATTACTTAACCAGACACAGTTGAAAAGCTTACCTTTGATACCCAAAGATGTAACGCCTTGGTTCACTGCTTGTACTGCATATTCAATTTGAACAAGCTTGCCACTAAACAGTTAGATCTTGCCACCAAATATACAGAAGTTCATTGACCATCAAATTGACTAGGCGCCAGTAGTTTAGAAGTGGAATATATATAGTCATGAAACGTACCTTGGCGAAAATGTAGTTAGTGAGAATGAGTATCTATCAGCCATTGGTAGATGCTCTGGTAATTGTAACGAAGATTCGAATATTAGTACTAGTATGGCCGACCAACTCACTCAACGCTGTAAGCTTGATCAATTCATGTTAACCTTCGCGCGTATACGTTATACGTTATACAAAAACGCTTCGAATTCGTCAGTTTCGATCGATCTTCCAGACAGTTACCCTGAAGTTAAATTCACCCGCGCCCATTGCAATTGCATCAATTGAATATTTCAATTGTATGCACATTCTCTAACGTGGATGGAAAGCTCAGAAAACATAAACAGGCAGCAAATGAGCCACTGTCTTGCTAACAGAAAAGCTACGAAGATGCAACAATCAAAGCGTAGAAGTTAAATAAATAATACATATCTAATATACACACCCATAAATTAAATCTAGCAGTAACTCGAATGAAGCACGCTAGTAAACAGCTCAGGTCAACTGCAAGAAGTCTATCTAAACCAGCCAGAAAAGCCTTATATTCAGGCATTTCTTTGAAAACGGACACCCTAGTTGCTGTACACTCATGGGACTTTTCACTTTATAATGTTACAATAAATATAACTTGATAGCACCAGCTATAAGTCCTTTTTTATTTTTTTTTTGCCCTTCAAGGGCTCAACAATCCTTGGCCTATCGCCTTGAGTAGTGATATGCTCTTTGGGAATCTTCCAAATCTCTCAATAGTTTGTACGAGGGTCGTTTCATATGAATGAAATTACACATATTGCCTCGTTTACAACCTTCGCGATCTTCCAGATGCTGCCGACAAATAGCTTCCCTTAAAGAGCTCACGGGACTTAACTCACAATAAACAGGATGCTTAGCATACCATCTTGAATTGAAACTATCTAAGGCCTTTTGAGCATCACGTTCTCTTCGAAACATTATATACACATTTCCCATCATATGATCATTCTTATTTTCACACACAACCATTTCTTCAATCTCCCCGCCCACCAATGAAGCTTCAATAAATATATCTTCGTAAAACTCGTCAAAATGCTTGTCACGCTCAGCATTTGTTATTTCTTGGTCGGATGATTTGAAAATCGTTGGATCTTGGTATAAGTGTGGTAAAAGAATCGTCCGAGAGTACGTCGGCCGGATATGCTTCTTGGAGCATTCATTACCGTGTCGGCATGCTCCTATTTTGTTATAAAAGGAACAGTTGACTTTGTCGTGCTCCGTTCCATAAATTCTTGCCAAATAACTCGCCATCGTTGGTTTGGATAAAAGTCAAGAATTTTCCAATATTACCTTATGTTAATACTTAACTTTATTTGCAGTTGAGTGATCAGGATTAATAGACTTATAGTTACCCGGGAGTAAGTTCTAGATCGAATTAAATTATAAAAAATATTAGAGAACTCTAACTCTCGAAATATTATTAAGCAAAGTATCACAACAGAATCTCAATAAACACCTGCTTAGTCAAATGGTTCAATTATGGTTGTTGGTGTACCAATTTGGCATCACTTAAGTTCGCAGCTTTGTCAGCTGAAGACGGCGTTGACCTGAACTCTATCTCTTATTATATAAAATAATTATAACCTTGTCATTAATACAAATTAGAGGAGCAATGCCAGCTTCATAATACAGGCATGACCTGTACTGTTCCAATAATGAAGAGTTTTAGAAAGGGGCAAGACCTATAGGTAGAACCATTGAAACTCGACTACTATTTCCGAGGTAAGTTTTCCTAAAAAGGGCATCCCGCGGAGAAAGCGGGTAAACGGTGCAATTCTGTTACTAATCGATCTCATATTTCCCCACAATTCCGAAGCAATTATAACTTCCAAGCGAGCTATAAAACCTAACGTATCTGTCATTCAGCTCTCTTGTCTAAAATTTTCTCACCAACAAATCATTCCACCAATGTCAGCTGTACAGTCATTCCGTTCCATCGTTGGTGCCCAACCCACACCAGCCTCAGTTACCGACTCTACCCTCATAATCATAGATGCTCAGAACGAGTACGGCGAGGGTAAATTGAAAGTCTCCGGGTCGGAGGAATCTCGCAAAGTGATCAAATCATTACTAGACAAGTACCGTAAAGGTGATGGCAGAAACATTGTTCATGTTGTTCATGAAACTCCCCAAGGTGCTCCGGTTTTCACTCCGTCCACCCGATTGGCTGAAGAGTTTGATGAATTGAAACCAAGGGACAATGAAAAGGTTGTCACCAAACATTTCCCAAGCTCGTTCGCTCAAACTGATTTGGATGAATATTTGACCAGTCTGGGAGATCGTGGTAAGAAAATCGTTCTTGTGGGTTATATGGCCCATGTATGTGTTTCTACTACTACTCGGGCTGGCGCTGAGCGTGGATATTCTGTAGTGATTCCAAGAGACGCTATAGGCGATAGGGATATTCCTGGGGCCGATGCTGATACGCTTGTCAAGGTTGTTCTAGCAGAACTGGCTGATGCTTTTGCAACTGTAGTTGATGCGGCCGATATTGAATAATTATATGTAATACCAGTTATGTTATGGGTATGATATATTTTCAACACCATTGTTAGTAGCTAGTAGGAGCATTAGTTAGGACTCGATAAAGCACTAGTGGATTATAGATGATCTGCATGATCGATCCAGATTAGGAAATTCAGGGGAGCTACCTAAAAAGTTCATATAAGTTTCGTATTGTGCGTATCATAATATCATCGTTAAGCAAGAAAAGTGTTACAGTATTGTCTCTCTGTGTAAGCGTGGACTCCTTGAATGCTTTCTACTTGATATGCCACGGGGCTTATATAAGTTATAATATAACTAATAGCCAGCTCAAGTACTAGAAGCGGAGTAATCAAAGGCGCGCAAATATCTATGTGCGGAGGTTGGCACATCTTCTAGATCGTTAACTGGCCACGAGCACTCGTCGAGCAGTAATCATTAAAATTCATTATCGGCTTCGAAACATGAACGTACGCTTTCTACTGTTGGTGGTTTTACCGTCACAATTTACCAGGCTTGTATCGAAACCCAGATAATAGCTATAACGATAACATATATCATCGATCGATATCGGAATTCGAATATTATCCCGTTTGCTCATGAAGTAGACCCTTTTGCATAATAGTTTCATCTTAGTTTTAACCATGGGAGTAAGTTATATACCTTCAAAATGCCTGTGATAATATCTTACTAACTATTAGGCCGATGGTGGATCCATACCATCTCGAACGGAGCTTGTTCCTGGAACGGTTAAGGAAAAAACTACAGCACAAATCTACGAGTCCAAAAAGCTGTCCAACACTGATTTATGGACGAAATGCACATTATCAAATGCAGACTTAGCTGACCCGATAGTAAGCGACTACAAGGGTAGATTGTACAATAAAGACGCCATAATTCAGTATATCATAGACAAGGAGCCTATACCTATCCTTAGCCATGTAACCAGTCTCAAAGATGTGGTTGAGTTGAAGTTTACAAGAGATAATGAGAATAATGTTACTTGTCCTATAACGTTTAAAAGTGTTAATGTCAATACTAGCTCGCCTACAAAGTTTGTTTATCTTATCCCATGTGGTCATGTTTTGGCTGAAAATGCTCTTAAGGAGTTAAGCGGCGAGAAGTGTCCGGTATGTGACGAGAAATACGATCCGCTAGGCGTAGTTATGATAAATCCAATAGATGAAAGTGACAAAAAGGCATTAGAGAAAAGAATGGATACACTTAAAGAGAAAAAGATATCTCATTCGTTAAAAAGTAGTATTAAGAAACCTAAACGGAAGAAACATGATGGAAATCAATCTAACCAATCAAAAAAGATCAAAACTTGATGATATTATTTATATATACAAAAAACATAATTTAATGCCAACTCCCAATAATGCTTCTATTGCTATATGGACGAAGAAGATTTCCTTTTTTCCTCTTCTTCTTTTGCTGCTTTCTCTTTTAATTCCTTATAATCACTTCGGTTGATTGAATATAACGATTTACCGATATTTGCGGCCAAGAATACTATAACATTAACCATTATTCAAAAATGATGATCAGAACCAGTATACTTACCTGAAACTCCTAAGATGCCTATGACGGTCAAACGGTGTGTTACGTCTGCTAACCGTGAGTACCACGGCTTTCCTCCTGCATTCATGGTTATCGATACAGATGCAAATTCTTCGATCACCTTAACCTATTGTAAAGCTTTAAAATTCATGATCATGAGAGGTTCTGAGCTATACAGCCTAGCCTCTATAGCTAGAGCTCTAGATCGTTATACGTATACCTAGCGCTAGCTTATAAGCCTATCACGTACGCGTTATAATTATAATATAATGCTATGTTATGTTATATGCTATTATATATACTTATTACTATTTAGGAAAAAAAAAGGTAGGTAAATATTTACAATTAAATTATTTCACAAATTGAGAGAGGCTTTGTACATTATTCAGGAAACAGATTGATTAATTATATAATATACTTACTCAAATTGATTACAAATATTGCTTGGCAGAGATTTTACCAGTAATCTTTGTCCATTGGCTTGCAATCCAGTAATAGCTTCTCCAAAAGTAAACCTTGAGATAAGCAAGCAAGCCTCTTCCAATATTATCACTAGTGTTATAAATATGACCGATAACTACTTGGCCCTGGTTTTTAACCTTCTCCCACCCAGCAGCACTAGCACCGCCAGCACCAGCAACAAAGGCATTGTAATTAGCCTTTGCCTCACGAACAAGATCTTCTTTGGTTAACAAGCTAGACGTATCAACGCCATATGACTTGAGATAGGATCTTAGGTCAGCTTCGGACCATTTCTCAAAGGCAGCGGCCCTAGCTCTATTCCATTGATCCTTGGTAGTATCCAGAATGGTTTGGGATGAATCCTTTGCGTTTTCCTTAGCCTTGGAAAGATATTCATTAGCAACAGCTGCTAATTGATCTCTTGTACCATGACCAGTATGACCGTATTGCTTCTTTAACCAGTCAGATAATTCATCAGCAGACCAGGAGTCAAATGACCAAGATCCATGGTATTTGGTGTAATCAGGAGCTTGGTGCTTATATTTACGAACTAAAGCTCGCAAATCATTTTTAGTGGTATGAGGACCAGATTCAATACCTCTAGCATCTAAAAACGCCTTCAGTCTTGACTCACTCCATTGATCGGTAACTGACTCGAAAAGAGCATTTGCGTTCTCATTGAAAATGGCCTTCCCCTTTTCCAAATATGGAGAAGCACTCTTTGAGGCGGAGTCAGCATACTTGCTCAAATCTTCATATAGCAAGTTCTTGTGCTTGATGGCAGTCTTCCTGGCATCCTCAACTGAAGGGACTTGAACTTTATGGGCATCTAGCCATGCCTTAACCTGGGAGTCAGACCATGAGTTAAAAACATCATCTTTCAATTGTCCCGCCTTGTCATATAGTTGTTGTGACTCCCAGTCAATTGCCCCTAGGACCTTGTTGACCAACTCGGAAGTCGAGCCAGCCACGTCCGTAGCCTGAGCGACTGTTGCAATCCCCAGAAGGAAGACGAACAAGGTTGCAGCAATTGCAGAAAGACTGACCGGCTGTCGTTGTTGTTGTCGGTTTGTAAACAAGGCTATCTTCATTGTGTTCTGTCGAATCAATCAGCTAGCAGTCACCAGTAATAATAGTGTTTAGTAGTTGTAGTAGTAGTAGAGGAATAAAAGTGGCAGTTGGAGAATTGCTGGGGAAAGTTCAAAAATTGAAGCTGAGTATAAAAAAAAAGTTGGAAGCAAAAAAAAACTGGAAGATATTTGGAGTATTTAAATAATCCGGAGAACTTGTAAGAAACAATGCATATTACGCTGAAGCGGGTTGCCCATATGCATGGAGCACCAACGCAATTGCTTGACTGATCGATGCGATGCCCTTTGTTTGCTGAAAAAGCAAACTGCCTAAGATCACGTGCAACGCCTTGACGGAAGCCTAGCCTTGCAATTGCAAATCTTAAAACTTTGAAATTTCACATATCAATTGCAATTAATATTGATATATGGACAATTTTTACTTTGGAAAAAAATTGTGAAATTCCCAGCCAACTTTTATTAGATAGAGCACATTGTATATTTTGTATATACGTTGCATATATACACTAGAGTATACATACAATGTCGCTGTATCCCCCACCGAACGACAATAGGTCGTTTGCGGAGATGACGCCTGACGAACAGGCGCAGGCCGGTGCAATGTACATGATGAAGATAATGGAATCGTGTCCGGGCAAATCAGCGATGGCTGGAGTTAGTGGGTTTGCGTTGGGGGGAGTTTTCGGTTTATTTATGGCAAGTATGAGCTATGACACCCCAATAGGTGCAGGGTTCCAAACCGGTCAACAATTATCTGATTTACCCTTTCGACAACAAATGAAAATCCAGTTTACTGACATGGGTAAACGGTCTTATAACTCGGCCAAAAACTTTGGTTTCATAGGGTTGGTGTTTACGGGCGTCGAATGTAGCATTGAAGCGCTGAGAGCCAAAAATGATCTGTGGAATGGCGTTTGGGCTGGCTGTTTGACAGGCGGAGGGTTGGCAGTGAAGTCAGGTCCTCAAGCTGCATTGTTTGGTTGCGGAGCGTTTGCAGCTTTCAGTACAGCGGTGGAGCTGTATTTAAGACAAGATGGGAATCCTCCGCCGTCATCTGACGAGGATGAATAAATATGCTGTTCAGGGATAAACTCGAGTTCTATGGAATTTTATATGAAAAACTTGTGGTATTATCAGAAATGAGTATAACGAGGAATCTCAACGGGTGGAGGGAAAATGACTAATGATAGAACATTTGCTTGTATATAGACACAATATTGCATTAACACTTGTACAATAATACTAGTATTACTAGCCCTATCTCCAACCGAGCAATTGACATGACTATAAACGGTAGAGTGACTCCTGCTTGAAGTTAATTATTGAAAAATTGACAAATTGGCGAGGTCATGTGACTCATGTTTAACAAATGACAAAATGACACAGCTATAATCTAATTATCATTGCTCGAGCTCCAGATTGATTATAGATCGATATCAGATCATAGCACATGGGTATCATTTGATTCCAGTGAAGATCAGTGCCGGTTACATTACCCACTCCGGCAATCATCTCTCGGTTATATTCAGAGGTCTTCGGACTTCGCGGAACGATCTTCCGAACCTTTGGCCCCCATACCGCTGTACGCTGTACGATATACCTACAATGCGGGGGAACCCCAGATTATCCATATAACAGTGGAGCTCCATGAACTAGTGGTATCATCCAAAATATATCTTGGTGACTTAGTACAATGACTGATATACGGTTCAAATTGAATACAGGGGCAGAGATACCAGCTATTGGGCTCGGCACTTGCCCTCATGATAACAAGCAAGAATTTATCAACGCCGTGAAAACAGCCATTCTTGACGCCGGATATCGTCATATTGATACTGCCTTTTTTTATCGTTGCGAAGATATGATAGGCGAAGCTTTGAAGGATATCTTTGCTACCGGTAAAATCAAACGAGAAGATTTATTTATAACCACCAAAGTATGGCCAACCTTCCACGATAAAGTCGAGCAATCTATTGATGCTTCTTTGAAAGCCCTGCGAACTGATTACGTGGACTTAGCATTGGTTCATTGGCCCTATGCTTGGAAATACGACAATCCTGATGGAATCTATTTTGAGCCTGAAAATAAGGCGTTGCCTGGCTATGATCCTCACGTAGATCCCAATGGCAGCTATTTGAATACATATAGCCAGTTTGAAACAGTTTATAAATCTACTAACAAAGTAAGGGCAATTGGCGTATCCAATTTTGGTATTTCCGAGTTGGAAGATTTATTGGCCAATGATAAAATTGCTCCTGCTGTTAATCAAATTCAAGCCAACCTTTCTAACCCTCAATTGGATCTTATTAAATATTGTCAATCAAAGGGAATCGTAGTCACTGCGTATTCACCTATAGGTGGTACAGGAGCTCCATCATTGAATAATGAATTGGTAATTAAATTGGCTAAGAAGTATAATGTCAACGAAGCTACAATTGCTCTCAGTTATCACATAAGCAATGGAGTGGTGGTAGTCCCAAAATCATTCAACCCTAAAAGAATCAAACTGAATGCTAGCTACGCGAAGCTTGAAAAGAAAGATTTAGAGGCTTTGAAAAACATGCTCATCGATAAAACTCATAGTATTATAATGTCATAATTTATAAAGATTCTATGTTACATGTTTCAAATATCAATATCTGAGGGGCCGAGGTATAAGATGTAAACACAAATTTACCACACATTTGTCGACAACAATATTCTATTGGTGTCAAGGATCGTAAACTAAGACTCTCCTTTCATAGAGCCCACAAAGTGCCAAGAGGTCGCACTAGTATAGTGTTTCTATGTGTATGATTCATTTGGTATTTCATAAAATTACAGGATTGTCGGGATGTCCAAGCACATTATTCAAAAAGAGATGACTAAGCTTTACACATATGATTAGTCATAAATATATATGGTAAATCGATATCGATCTTTTGTTAACGAGTTGATCAAACGTTAACTAGCGGTACGTAGTTATAGGAATTCGCGAATCTTTACGATAAATATTTCTTCAGATCTTTTCACAACAATGTCGAGTACTCCAACATCAGGAGGTAGGGGTAAGTGCACCGCAATACTAACATTTCGAATGAGCTAACTAACGTGCCAGTGCTCAGGCAGACGCCCACCCAACGGGCAGCATACACTCCCGAGTCTGCACGAACCACGCGGCATTCAGGGCTACGGACCGCTATAACTGGTTCGAATTCATCATCACCACAGCCATCCAATGGAGCCGTTGCATCTCCATCAGTACCCAATGCCACGGCAGCACCCGTCACTGCTTATGTTCCATCCACTTCACTTGGCGGACTTAGCGGCGCTGGATCACGTAGTGGTGTTATAGCTATTTCAGTCATGACACCAGGAAACAATCCACAAATGTTCCAAAGCATGACTTATCAACGGAAGGCTAATACTACCAATAATAATAATTATTCTAGCACCGGTAATAATCAATTTGGTACAGGTGTCAAGGGCGTTGACTGGTATACTCGAATTACCATGTCACTCAAAAGTGGGATCCCAAGTGAAGTTGATTGGGCATTATCCTCCGCTTTACAATTATCGTATCGATCTCCTGAATCGTTCCATTTGAGGGTTCATCAGGATCTTGCTCGTACGTTACTCGATAGAATAGAAAGCAATGAAAGTATAAAGGACTTGAACCAGAGAAAAAATGTATATGATGACGGGCTATATTTTAAAACTGAGAAAGAACATGAACAATTCCAAAAGGTTTTGGAAGCATTGTTGATTATAAGGAATTCAGCATTGGATCCACAAGATGCATATTTCCTTGCTAGTTTGAGACAATGTTATAATGTGCTGGTCAGTGCTTTATCAGTTCCATTAGAGTTTGATGTTTTTGCTGAATTGAGATCATATTCATTGGATATTGTTGAAGCTGTAAGTTTCCATTTAACTCCAAATGCACCTGAGGATCCATTGTTTGCAATACTAGTGAAATTATTGACAACTAGTCAAGATCGAGGTGTATTAATCCCAAGTTTGAAATCATTATCAAGATTAGTTATTCGTGATAATAACAATCTTTTGGGTACTATTGATGATGATAAGATCCAAGACATTATCAAATACTTGCTTATTGATGATGAAGAACTGATTTCTGCTGTTTTAGATTTCTTATATCAATATACATCACGAGCAGAAAACGTTGATAAATTATTAACATTGGATTTCACAACTCAAGATATAAGTATTACTCATATTATTCGGCTATTAACTTATAACGTTGAAATTCCAGAGGTTGATTATATTCGGTTACCAAAACTTTCTAAAAAACATGTTCCACCTAATCCGCCAGTTTTATCGGAAAAGATTCTTAATGAGTTATTAGCTATGGATGAACCTAATCGTGCTACTTGGTGGCTTAGATGTTCATATGATAATGAGGAAGATGGTGAAGTTACTCAGTTATCATTATGGAAGGCCTATGAGGCGCAATTTGAAAATAATGCAAGACAAGGTGGTAAGAAGTTATTACCAGCAGTTGATTTTATCAAGAATGTTAGTAATGCTTATAATAATGCTCAAGCCATGGTAGTACAATTACCTCAAGATAAAAAGAAGTTTATTATAAAGGGGATAACTCCAAGAAGCAAAGGGATAACACCTGCTGAATACCGTGAAGAAGTTTTGCGTAAACAACAGGAACGTGAGAACCTGCTAAAACAACAACAAAAGGAACAACAAGACCAATTAAGACAACAGCAACAGCAACAACAACAGGCTCAGAGTAAGAAAGATCCTAGTTCTGTCAGTATAAGTGCTACGCTTGTTTTGCAGAATATTGCAAGAGCAAACAGTGGCAAACAAATCTTGCAGCCGAGAGTTGCAGATGTTATTACTGCTGGCGCTACTAACAATGCAATTACTGGATATGTTGATGGATTATTGGGAGTGTTGTACGATAGCGTAAGTGAAGCGGCCTAAACGAATATGTAATTTTTTTTTGTAATAATGAATATTTAGATCAACATGAATTTTACTTTGGACATCTATTAAACATGGTAGTTGAATATTTTTACCAGACAAAATACTAACGAAACTCAACATGAGTTGATAAAATCTAAATTTAATATTCATAATATTCATAATTTAAACATAACTATTTAGATTCCTGGGGTAACAACCGTTCTAATAAGATATTGTCATTATTCAAACCAACAGCTTGATATTGATTAATCAAATCAATCATTTGATTAACCACACTTTCTTTATATCCATCAAATCTCATTTGTTCCACAACATTAAATGCACTGGAGATATCACCAGTATACAAAAATGCTCTAATAATTGATTCATACGTTGAAGCTTCACGAACTGATCCCCCCAACAAACTAGTAAAAATGCCCACTGCTTTTTCAATTTTCTTTGCCAATGTCCAGCCAAGGATCAAAATATTACCCATATATGCATTCAAGTTAACTTGATTTCTAACCATCAATTCCAAAATCCTACCGGTTGATCTTATTTGACCATTAACAACGTATGATTCCAATAAGGCTTGGAATAAATGAGTATCAGGCTTAACAACTTTACTGTTAATAACTTCAAGACAAAACTCTTCAGCACTTTGTACGTCTTTATTAATAACACCTCTAGCATAAATTAATGCTGCTAAATGTTGAGTAGTTATTTCTAGACTTGATTCTCTGATTTTCTCTAATACAGCATCAGCTGATTCAAGATCAAATGGTTCAAGTAACGTATAACATTCAATTAATAGTTTGTAAGTGTGGGATGAAGGGTCCAGCCCAGCTTTAATCATCTTATTAAACACTTGCAAAGCAGCTGTTCGATCCTTTTTTGTATGAACAAAGAATTGTAATAGTGTATTAAATGGGGCAACTTTAGGAATATAATTAGGTGAAGTTTCCATATCATTAAATAATTTCAAAGCTAATTGTTCATCACCACCTCGACATGCTGCACTTACCATAGTACCATAAGTAACACTAGTTTTCTTGATTCCAAATCTATCCATATCATCGAATAAAATCAACGCTTCAGGTAATCGTCTAGCCTTGGACAATTTTGATAAAATCACATTGTAAAGAAAAGTATTAGGGTAAACCCCATATACACCAGATTCATGGAATAATGTGATAGCAGTAGTTGCACAATCTTCACCACGGATATCTCTAGCATTAGCAATTAATTGCCCATAACCTGTTGAATCAGGACTACTGCCCATTGATAATAATAATTGACGAGCTTGTTGAGCTAATGGATATAATTGATCAATTGGTGCTGCTGTCTTTACAACATGACGATGTAAACTAACCCAAAATCCATATAATTCAGGGGTGGTAGGAATACTACTCAAACACATTGAGTAAATTGTTTGGAAAGTTGGATAAAATTTTTGATCAATTGTAAGATCCAAAAGGGATAAGATAGAATCAATAGTTAATGGAGTTTTTGTCAATAATGCTCGTTCAAATGTTTCAAATGCAAGTGAGAAATTATTAGACTTGGAATATCCAAAGATAGCATTACTCATGTTGATATCTGGACTAGATTCATCACCTACCAATGTAGGCGATGGCGGTTCAAATTGAATATTCAAAATTTTTAATGCTCGGTCAATATCTGATTTCAAGTCTTGGTCGAATTGTCCATTACATTCTTTTAAAAACCATTCATAATTCTCTCGTAATGCATTAAGAATAGGAGTAGGTATAGATAATCCACCTAATGAGTTTTCAATTGATGAAGAAAATACCCATATATGATGTAACCGTAAAATATCTAAATCAACAACTGGTGAAGATCTTCTAAATTCTATAAACTGAGGATCATATTTAGAATCCCAAATGGGTTGCAAAAATTCCAAGCCGATATTTCTTGGATCACCAAATACTTGTGGACTCATAAATGCACTAGCAGCCAGGTATAAACTTGGTATAGCTGTTAATAAGCCTAATCGTTTTAATTCTGATTGAAGTAATGCCAAGACTTCTACTTGTACTGATACTTGGTCATGGAATGGTGATTCTTTACCAACCTCTACAATTCTATCTGATTGGGTTCGGAAAACATTCATGGCCTTTTCTAACTCTCCTTGATTTAAAAGCCATTTAACGGTATTAACTAATGTAGTTTCATCCCAGACTGCATTTCTTATATTTGATTCATGTACAAGCTTATAAACATCCTCACGAGAATTAAGAGATATTGCTAGATTAAGATACTGACATCTGATATTATCAATTTTAGTATCTTTAATGGAAGCAATATAATCAAAAAGTTTACCGACAATTTTTAAATTAGTGGTAGTTTTGCACAATTTCTCAAATATCATTAATAGCGATGGAATGTCTAATGCTGGTAACTCCTTGTCAACCTCTAATCTTTGAATCCATTTCCAGCATGACTTAGCATCACCTAGAGAGGCAAATCCATAAATAATCGACGAAACTACTGGCATAACTTTGACATTAGCTTCTTCTTTAACCACTGGTTCCAAGGCTCCAACAGCACCAGCAGCATTACCTTGACTGAAAAATGCCTTACTCAATGCTGTAAGGTTGCTAATACTCTTATCAGATTCATATAATTGAGATGCCCTTTCAAGGTTACCCATCCGTCCATAGGCAATTATAATTTCAGGGGATTGGATTCCCATAGATTCACATAGTGGTAATAAATCCTTAACGTCAATATCAAGTTCATTACATGCTGACACTAATTTCAGTACAAGCTTGGGGTTATATTTCTGAACCTGTACACTGTTACTAGCAAGGAAAATGTCTAATGCAAGCTTAACATAAAGTTTTCCTTCATTTAATTGTTCTATTTCCTTTTGTAAAGGTTCCATGAGTATATCATGATGCAAATATCCAGCAAGCTGTTTATGAGAGTATCTGAAAAATGCCGAGTCAACCAAAGTATCTATCATTATTTGGTACTCCAGAACTCCTGGTTTCTTTCCCCGAGATATTCTCTCTGCATAAAAATCAATCAATGCATCAACATTAAACTGAGGAGTTTGTCTACATTGCTCACTTACTGACCGATATTCAAGGTACGCATTATCATTTATCTCATTCTCAGCAGGCGTATCCTGAGTTTCCTTGACCTCTCTCAAAACAGCCCTCGCGTCATCTAGCTTTGAATATCGCCTAATGAATACCCTTTTAGCAGGTCGAGCTAACGATTTCTGATGATTATAGATCAACCCACCGCTAAGTTCCGTAACTGCAAACCCTGTATGGTTCGAAACAATGTTACTAGTGCTAGAGCTAGTGCTAGTGCTACCACCTTGAGGGATAGTGAAAACCTCTTTTTGCTTATCTTCATCTAGAGATGCTAAAGGAGCATGCGACCCGAATGAATTAGCGACACAGAGCCCCGCGTAAGGGTTAGCGAATGAGTACCCACCGCTATTTTTGTCATTTGACTCATCTCCACTCTGGGGGCCGTAACTGGGGTCACGTACAATTAACTGGCTCTGCTGTCTGGCCAAGTCCTTGGTAGTAGCAAAAAACGCCCCCGGGTGCTGTGCAGACGAATGGGGGTGGTTAGGTCCAGCGGAGGAGACCCAGAAGGCCTTCGACGCGGACGAAGCGTGTCTGGAGAAATGGGTTGTGAATGTCTTGAATACCATAATGACGCAGGCCGTCTACCGAGTAAAGTTCAAATCCAAGACCATTCACTTACCAAAAGAGAACAAGACAAGCAAGGTGTGACCAAGGGTAAAAAATTATGGATGGATGGAAAAACAAAATGAAGAATGGAAGGAAGGAAGGAAGGACTTTCGCCACAATATGGGAAGCTGAAATTCTGGGGAATGAAATTTTGGACGAATAAAATTAGGCGCAAAATTTGGTCCGGCAATTCACGGGATCCCACACTTTGAATGGTCGAAAAAGTAAAATTTTCACCCCCTGAAAAGGGAAATGTGTGTGAGATTTGGCTTCTCAGTGGGACTCAAAGATTTTCTCCACAAACCAAACTGGCAGGACTCCAGCCAATTGGCATAAGAAAAAAGATCAAGGCTTGAAAGAAGAAGAAGGGCCTCGGGGTCTCTGGGCTTCCTCTGAACTCTGAAGTCTTTTTCTCTCAGGCTTGTGGCAATTTTTTTTTTTTTTTTTTTTTTTTTTTTTTTTTTTGGTTTGTTTCAGA
>JAJMEQ010000158.1:0-23864 GCA_030574255.1 Groenewaldozyma tartarivorans
TAATAATAATAATAATAATAATAATAATAATAATAATAATAATAATAATAATAATAGAGTTGTTATATATAAATTATTTATTTTAAAAAGTTGTTATAAATGATATTTTTAAAATCTCCAATTTTCATCAGCAGAATGAATTGCCCAAATAAACTTTTCTCGAAGAGTTTTAGTAAACAACTTTTCAATTGGAACATTATACTTTTTAGCAAACATTGCAGTCAATCTTGGATCAATATAATTCATCTTAGAAGTACCAAGTGCAACAGTACTATTATCTTCTTTATCCTTAAGTTGAAGTTGAGTATTAGTAATACGTTCTTCCAATTTTTCAACTTGAGCTTGTAATTTCTCAACAGTAGCTCCACTCTTAACTTCAGGTTTACCACTTTTTAATTCCTTAGCAAATGCTTTCTTCAATTCATCTACTGCTTTAAGACGTTCTTTAAGCTCTGAATCAGGAAGAGGTTTCTCATTTTCAGCTTGAAGTTTTTCATTGTCTCTTTGAAATTTCTTTTCAATCTTTTCTCGTTCACGATCAATTAACTTGGAATGAATTCCTGCAATAGTCTCATTATCAAGACTATCAATATCATCAAAATATCCCTTCTTCTTTTTCTTTAAGGAAGAATCTAATTGTAACATCATCTTTTTAGTACGGATCTTATTCCATTTCAATTCAAGAATCTTTTCTTCAATTTTACTGACACTTGCCTCATGAGTCTTTGCAACAGTACGTTGATGATTACAAAGAATAGCAACTGTTCTATTAGCCGCATTATAAGCAACAATTTTCTCATTCACAGTGCCTTCATTAGGAATCTTGTCAAGTTGTTGTTGCATTGTATATGAAGCATTATAAGTACGAAATACCTTTGCCGTTAATCCAGGCATATAATTTTGTAAATGCTTGTTAAGTAATGAAGGATCTAATCTATCAAAAATATCATCACCAACAGTTTTCGGCGGACGCTTGAAAATCATTAAATTCTTGAAAACTTGTTTGGATACAGTAACTTCTTGATGATATCTTATGGAATCCTTACCCAAGAAATCAAATATAACAATATTAGGTGGTTTCAATGTAACATGTTCATAACGAAGTGAACAACAACCAACAGTATCAGCTTCATCATCACCCTTTTCACCACCAGCTCGAAGTGCTAAAACATCAATCAAATAAGTCGCAGTAGCTCTTTGCCGGTTAACCATCAATTCATCTTTTAATTCTCGAGTATAATCCTTTCTAATATTTTCAACATGATTCTTAAGTTCACGAGCTTTTTCAAATTTTTTATAATCACTCATTCCTTTTAATGCAGAATTCTGTCCAAATAACACATATTTAGAGTTCTGATTTATATTTTCTTTCCACATGGCAAGCCAAGCAACTGTATTATCATGACGTACTTCACCCCATTGATGACCCTCTGGTGGATCAGGAACTTTACTTTCTTTACCAATATTTATAGTGATTTGCTCAGGTAAAACTCGACGTTTCAGTTTCCCAGTTTTAGGATGAGCACCTCGTCCTCTAAATAAACCTGGAGGTTCCACTCTAAAATTACCAACCGGTTCTTTTCTACCATCCAAATAACAAAATTTATATTTTTCTTCAGCCTTATCCTTTTCAGCTTTAAGACGTTTTTTCTCATGATTAGGTAGAGCCTTTTTAGCTTCTCTTAGACTTTCGTAATGAGCAAAGATTTTAGAGAAATCACATTTAGAAAATTCCTTAATCTCTATAGGTGTACCATCAACTAGAGTGGCACCACCAGTATCATTAACAACTTCAAGAAAATCATTAAAAAAGTTTTTTTGAAATACAGGGTTTTGGGTATGATCCGAATTTAACATCGCACCAAAAAATCCGGCCACTTCCTCTGCTTCTATAGAAAGCTTTACCGGTTTACCATCGTAAAGCAATTTAACCGAAGGTGGTAATGGTTCATACGGAGGAGGAAATAGAACACCATTATGCTCTAATGTTGTCCATTTCTCAGATTTGTCACCACCTTCCATTTCTTCCCACCAACGATAGATTTCATCGTTTTCATCTGCTTCCACACTTTCTTCCTTGACACTCTCTTCCTTCTTGGCACGACCATTCGATGTGGAAGAACTCTTTTTACCCTTCTTAGGAGAAGATTCAGGCTCTGATTTCACTTCCTTTTTCACATTTTCAGTCTTGGCCTTTTTGGTTGATTTAGTTCCATTCTGAACGGATTTCTTTTGGGAGCTTACTTGACTCACAGAATATTCATCCTCCTCATCGTCATCCTTTATGGTCGCTTTTCTAGCTCTTTTCTGAGTTTTTACTATGGTCTCCTTCCAGTTAGTACAAAGTTTTAATACTTTTTTTAAAGTCAAAATCATAACTTACAGTTGTACGAGCAGTCGCCGCAGTACTCATTGCCAAATATACGCGTTTGAAAATTACAGAGTAAATTTTTCTTTTTGACTTGATAATACGTATAGCAACTGAAACCAAACTGAGGAAAAAAAAAAGATTTCAGATGATTGGAAAACTTTCCTCTTTATCCAAGTGAAATTTTCTTCCCAGTTCAATAAAAATGCGCTTATTTGTTATATATAGCCAATTACTCCACCTTTTTCCGGGGAATTAACAGCACAATGCGATAAGTTGATGTTCAAATAAATGACACTAGCCTATCTTCCTAAGGAATTCACTATCTGAGTCTTTCCAGGATAGCAAAGCAAAATTATGGATGGAAGGATTCTAACTGAGTTTGCTGAGAATTAGAAAAATTCACAAAATCAAAATTCCGAATCGCTCTTTCCGTAATTAATGAATATGTACATGTACATGTCGAAGTCGAGATTAGATATCGATGCATTAATGCACCGAACGTGCTAATATTAATATTATGGCGCCTGAAAAGCTTTGTAGTTTTGGAGGAATGAAGAAATATTTAGGAACAATCAAGTTCAGCCCTGTGCTGTGTTTTACGCGTGGGTTTTCCATATGAGGAATCGTCAACTATTTTACCGATTTGGGAATTGATTTTTGAAGATCATGTGTCCCTTTTGGGAAGGACGTAAATATCAACAGGGATTGGCTTGATCTTGTTGATACACCATATTTTCAACCTTTAATTCTTGTTTTCGCTTTGATTCAGGAAAACACCCAAGAAAGACTACGAGTGATACCCCAACGCCAATTGAGGAGATAGAAGCAGTTAGGTTTCTATTTACTTAATCTTGTGACTTTGGCCTTTTAAAGACAACATTTCCCGGTATCCCTTGCCCAATTGTCATAAACGGTTGGCCAATTTAACGCTGTCGTGATTTGATAGCCCTTTATTATTTCTTTTGAAAAAAACCGCTTTCAAAGATGGCAGGAACATACAGGGCACCAGTAGCGGTTGATATTACCACACCGGTAAAGGTCCTAGGAGAAATTCACCGTAATAAGGAAAACCACAATTATGAGCGAAAGGAGGTTAAGAAATCCAAGAAGGAAAAACCTTCAGCATACTGTTATACCCCACCATCCTTGATCAAAAACAAGCAACAGAACAGAGAATATACTAGAGGTTCTTGTCTTGGAGAGGTAAGTAAAACAACCAGCAGCTAATGGTATGCTGTAAATTATACTAACTTTTTTTTTTTTTAGGGCGGATTTGCTAGATGCTTTCAACTTAAGGATAACGGCGGTAAAGTGTATGCCGCTAAAACTATTGCCAAATGTACTTTGAAAAATACAAAGACTAGCCAAAAGTTATTGCATGAAATCCAAGTGCATCGGTCGTTGGAACATCCTAATATTGTACAGTTTGTTGATTGTTTTGAAGACAATGTTAATGTTTACATTCTTTTGGAGATGTGTACTAATGCGTCTTTGATGGACATGGTCAAGACCAGGAAATCATTGACTGCATCTGAGGCGAAATTCTATACTTTGCAACTTCTTGGCGCTGTTTGTTATCTTCATGAGCGTCGGGTTGTTCATCGAGATTTGAAGTTGGGAAACATTTTTATCGATGAGAATATGAATTTGAAAGTTGGTGACTTTGGATTGGCCGCTGTTCTTCCTCATAAAGGTGATAGACGATACACTGTGTGTGGAACTCCTAACTATATTGCTCCTGAAATTATCAATGAGAATAAAAGTAATGGTCATGGATTTGAAGTAGATATTTGGTGTGTTGGAGTCATTTTGTATGCCATGATCTTTGGTAAAACACCATTTCAATGTTCTAGCATTGATGCTATTTATGAAAAGATCAAAAGAAATGATTATCATATTCCAAGAAAAGAAGGAATTCCTCAAAGTGCTGGAGATTTGATTACCTCTATACTTAATCCTAACCCAGAAAAGCGTCCTAATGTATTTGAAGTTGCTCAACATCAATTTTTCAAAACAAAATTTCCAAGAGAGATACCACAAACTGCATTAGCTATTGAACCTACTTTTGATATTAGTTTAGCTGAATCTGCAGTGAATTTTGAACTTTGTGCCAATGAAGCTGGATTTGAGTTTATTTCTAATGAAGGCATTAGTATGTATACTAAACGAAATGGTTCAGGATCTTCAGTATCTTCATCATCAACTGGTTCAACATTTACTGTTTTCAATCCCGGTGAAACTATCGCTGGCAATAACTTTGGTGAAAGAAGTATTGTTGCTAAATTTAAGAATCTTGATCCAGTCAAAGTAAGATCTAAACTTGATATTACTAGTGGGGTTTTGCCAGTTTCATTATCACCAGCTTCAACTAAGGAGAAATATAGGCCTATTGATTTACCCAAAGTACCTCGTTTAAAGAAGGCCACAGCATTGAAACGATCAATTCTTGCCCAAACCGATGAAGCATACGCAATTGCTGAAGATGATTCTGGAGAATATATTACTAGACAAAGAATTGAACTTGCTGGTCAAAAGAGATTGAGAAACAAAGCTGATGCCAAGGATATACAGATCTTGAGTCGTTATGATGAATATTGTATTTCAAGAGATATTCCATCTAATGTCAGACATACTTGGGAATTGAAACTTACTTGGAGTGAGATGGCAAGGACATTGACTGGTATTGATAAACGGATCAAAAGTGATGAACTTCGACGACTTCATAGTAGAATGATGGTTCAACATGAAGATTTGACTCCAGCTGTATATGTTACTAAATGGGTTGATTTCACTAATAGGTATGGAGTTGGATTAGAACTTTCTAATGGATCCAATTTATTGTTATATCAAAACCAATCCAAATGTATTTGTTTGAATGAGACTGGACTTCGACTTGATATTCGTGAATATGTCATGTCAGAGGATGAGACATGGGAATCTTACCCTGTTACATATGAGAATAGATCATTAGAACAAGAACAACATATTCGCAAGTTACAAGAATTTAAAGATTACATGCGTACTCATCTTTCTAGTAGTGATGATGGGTATCGAAGTATGGTTAGTGGTCAGGTAAAACAAAGATGGGAATTATCGCAACAACATCATGAACCAGTATTTGTAAGATCGTTTGAAAAGGGACCAAATTTCATTCGATTTATATTCTCAGATGGATCACTACAATATAACTTTGATGACCATAACAAACTAGTGTTGTCTAATAACGGACAGCAGCTGGATATACTTGATAGTGAACGAATGGTTCATTCTTTCAGTATGAAGCATGCTGCACTTATTTGCAGAACCCCCTTACCAGGAGGCAGTAGAGAGAATGGATTAAATTCTCTTTTACCTTCACAACTCAGGGAAAAGGTTTACTTTATTGTTAATGATGTTTACCAACAATGGAAGGCTCGTATCCGAACTGAAGATATCGTTTTCAAACTTGCATGATTAATGTCCTTTTAAATTTTTTATGATGACTGCACTAATTATTTTTTTTTTTCTCCTCTCGTTTTTTATTATTATCACGTACTTTGTAAAGAATTATCATAGGTAATTATTATTATTATTATTATTATTATTATTATTATTTTTATTATTATTATTATCTTTATTATTATTATTATTATCTTTATTTTTATTATTAATTGTTTTGCAAATATGTTTTATTGGTGATTGACCAAAAGAGGTGGTTGTGTACATAAATATATTCAAAGAACTATAGTTAGCTGGCATCACCAGATAACATTGCCTTGAGTTCGTATTCAGCTTTGAATCTAGTGCCAACAGTTCCTAGCTGCGCTATCAGGGCTCTGCATGCGTTTTTGAGTGCTTCTTTAGGAGAATAACCATCTTCTGTTTGTATTCTCATGACAAAATTGGCAAATAGAGGATGCTCGACTTTATATGCAGCAAACAAGACTCTGGGGTCTTCCAGTAGCTGCGAGCGTAACAAGTTAGCTAGCGTATGGTCCTCTCTTTCAAATTTTATGATGGCCGAGTTGGGCATCCGTAAATCCGGAGTTATTGTGACTCTATAGTTCAGTTAGAAGGTGTTTCGAGGATTAGGTATATCATCAACCATACTTGTCGACTCCATCCGGGAGCACAAACAGCTCGAATCTGTCAGGCGCATTCATTCTTGAAGTAGCCCTTAGATACAAGTTGTTTCACAAAATGAAATTTGCCCAAATCTGAGTAAAGCCTGTTATATAGCTATATATAGGCTTGATCAAATTCTCTAGCTATAACTTGTTAGCTATAGAATTCGAATATCTTCCTTAATTGCAGGTTAACGTTGAATAATATATTTTGTGTTCGATCGATCGATATCGAGATCCTGCACGGGTGCGGCTGAACTAATCATCTTGATGCATTAATTTGAGTGCCCGGCGTGGTAGCTACGTAGCGCTTAGCTATGAAACGATCTTATAAGCTTGTTAACTTATCAGCGCCGATAAAATCGTCATCGCGCCAATTGCCGATTATCCCAGTTAATCGCAGCACCAACCGTCAAATGCACGCATGCGCGCATCTTGGGACTTTTTGTCACCTTTTCCCAGTTGTTTTTCTCTTCACTCGACCACTGGCCTCTCTCTTTTCCTCCCGGGAGCCTGCGAATAACCAACACCTGGAAAGTCTCTTCATCGAACACTTCCTCGAACAGTTCTTCGGCTTTATTCACCACTATACCTAGCTTCCTTCTCCCTATCTTATTGGGTGGGGTATACGTGATAAACGTTTAAAAAGTGCCAAAAGTTTCTCACCCTTTTTTTTTTTCTTTTCAGTTCTTTGACTTTGTACAGAAAACTCTCTAAAAGCCACCCTTCTGAGCATTTGATACTTGTTGCAGATGGCTGATCAGCAGGACCGCTGGCAGTCAGCCTCCAAGGACCCTCATCTCAGTGGAGGCGGCGGTGACAGTACCAGGCCGTTCTTGTAAGTTTAAAATCAAATGGCGGATTGATTGGAATGTGAACCGGTTCTAACCACGATGGTACGAATGGGGCTTGCTGCACACGGGAGCAGGCAGAGTGTGTCCTTGTCACTGCTTTTTTGTGCACTAATAAGTCTTATTCGGCCACATTTTATAGGTCTCAACAACTTCCTCCCCCCTCATCGTTGAGCGGAAGCCCAAACAGTAAGTGGATTTCTACTTTTATTTCTATCCTTTTTTTCCCTTTTTTTTTTCTATTGCTACTTTACTAGCTAACACTACAGACAATGGACATCCTGGGCTTTATCCAACGCTGCCCTCGTTGAGCAGCGCTGCTGGGCATCAACCGGCTCCGCAACAACCTCAGCATTATCGCTCTATTTCAACGCTATCTGCGGGATCCCCGAACACTCATTCCGGGCCCTTACAAGTAAGTACCACAACGACCACGCTACGCTCTTTTTGCTTTCAACGCGAAGTCTCGCATCATTTCTTCCTGCCAAAGCGGCGCCATTGGCCACTCTTTCCCGAGCTCCGTGTTTGAACCCCATCGATAGATGATATCTCGAGGTCGTCCAAAGAAGGTTTTTGGCGATCCACCACCGCACGGCTAACCAAGGGACTCAAAAACCTTATTATCACTATAGCCAGCCAGCTGGTATAACATGTATGTATGTATGTATACGTACGCGTGCTGGTGTTGAGAAATTGGGTTTAAGTTGAATAGCTATAGCGCTGGGAGGAAGACCGATCGCGCAGACGTCGGCCATACATCACTTATACGTTTTTTTGTTTCTGTTAATTTGTCCCTCGAGAGCTCGAGATTCTAACTAACTTTTTCATCTAGTTCTCACCGCAGAGTACCAACTCCCATCTTAGGCCTGCTGGTGACATTTCCAGGATGAATCCGTTACTTCCAGGGTCCGGCATTGGGCCTGCTCAGCAGCAGCAGCAGCAGCAGCAGCAACAACAACAACAACAGCAGCAGCAGCAACCACAGAGTGGTTCGTCTTCTGCTCCTCCGGTTTCTAACTCGGCTGGTAACACCCAGCAGAATGATTCTATCGGCGGACCTGGATCAACGCCGGCTACTGCTACTTCAACACCCGCGCCGGCTTCAGCAGGACTTCCGGGACCGTCAGTAGGCTCGCAATCACCTCCTGCAAGTAACGTCCAGTCGGCTCAACAGATTGCAGCTGCCGCGTATAGACCTCTTAACGTGAAGGATGCATTATCTTACTTGGATCAGGTCAAAGTACAGTTCCAAAGTCAGCCGGATGTTTATAACCATTTCTTGGATATCATGAAGGAGTTTAAGAATCAAACGTAAGTAAATTTGTGTGACTATCTATTTGGGAATTTTGGAGGTTCTTTTTTTTTTTCGGTGGATTCGACTATCTGTTTGGTGAACCAGGGCTTTTCACTCTCCTAGTATGGGCTTAATTAGAGTGGGTTTTTGTGGTGTGTATATAATATAATGTGGTGTGCGGCTGAGATGTGTACTAATGTCGCCTGATTGGGAAAGGATTGCCATATAGTTCTTATAGTACGCACACTGGAAAACTCTATGCTCAGCTTACATGAACAAAAAAAAAGGCCCTAAGGAGATAGAATCGTTCTTTTTTATCCAATCCACCATTTCTATCCTCCATTGCTTTTTGTTTTCTTCTTATGGATACTAACATTTTAGAATTGATACTCCCGGTGTTATAGACCGAGTTTCCAGTCTGTTTAGAGGACATCCTACTTTGATCCAGGGATTTAATACTTTCTTGCCTCCAGGATATAGAATTGAATGTTCAACTGATCCAATGGACCCTAATCCAATTAGAGTAACCACTCCAATGGGAACAACCAATACGTCTTATCCCAGTGGAGCCATCCACCAACCACAGGGATCGATCCCTCAAGTTCCTGGCAGTGGTGCAAATTATTTGGGAAATCAACCGGGATCAGATATTTATGGAGATGGTCAACAACCTCCTCAACAACCTCAAAGTCAAATTCCTCCACCTCCACCTAAGACTGCAGTGCAGCCTCAACAGCCTCAGACTCAATCATCTCAACAACAGCCGTTACCACCTCAGCAAGCTGCTGGTATCCCAGTTCCTGGTTCATCTATCAATGGTGCGAACCCTACCCCTCCAGGTGGTTACTACGAGCAAAATGTTCAACAGGGATCTGGGTCAATGTCTCAACTTCACGCAGCAGCTAATGGGAACCGGCCACCTCCTGGATTGATTGGTGATAATGGTGCTGGAACAGCATTGGGCAATCAACAACAACAGCAACAGCAACAACAACAACCACAACAGCCACAGCCACAGCTTCCACCACAGCAGGGAAGTCCCAATAGTCTTCAAGGTGAACAAAGACGACAAGGTGGGCCTGTAGAGTTTAACCATGCCATTAATTATGTGAATAAGATCAAAAATAGGTTTTCTTCTCAACCCGAGATTTATAAGAACTTTTTGGAAATTCTTCAAACTTATCAAAGAGAACAATTGAGAATATCAGAAGTTTATAGTCAAGTGACTATGCTATTCCAAAATGCTCCTGATTTGTTGGAAGATTTTAAACAATTCTTGCCCGATACAAGTGGTTCACCTCCTGGGGATCTTGCTGGCACAGGTGGTGTCCCTGGATCAATTCCTGGAGGTGATAATATGAGATTACCACCGGTTGGTAATTTCGCCCCTCCTGGATTAGTGTCAAATGATGCTGCTTTACAACAACAACTTCAACAACAACAACAACAGCAACAGCAGCAGCAACAATATAGTTCGGGTCCAAACTCTGGCAATCGGAAACGGCCATCTTCCAAGAACAATGCAGTTCAAGACTATTATCAATATCCTCCTGCTGAGTCTAATCTTCGAGGAGGTCCACCACCTAGAAAGAGTACTGGAAGTAGAACGGGCCACAGAGAAGTTAGTCCATCATTAGTACCTAATCAACCTGAGCCGATATTACCACCATCTAAATCTAATGGATTATATGATGAAATTGCCTTTTTTGATAAAGTTCGCAAGTTTTTACCCAATCGAGTGGTTTATAATGAATTTTTGCGACTTTTGAACTTGTTTTCTCAAAAAATTATTGATAAAAATATCTTAGTTGAAAAAGCTGAAGGGTTTATTGGTGGTAATCCTCCTCTTATGGATTGGTTCAAAAGATTTGTTAAATATGAAGGTACTCCTTACAGTATTGAAAATGTACCATATAAAAAACATCCCATGGATTTAAGCTTTTGTCGTTCTTATGGACCATCATATAGGTTATTACCCAAGGCTGAAACCAAAATGCCCTGTAGTGGTCGTGATGAGCTTTGTTGGGAAGTACTTAATGATGAATGGGTGGTTCATCCTACATGGGCATCTGAAGATTCTGGATTTGTTGCTCATCGAAAAAATCAATATGAAGAAATTCTTTATCGTGTTGAAGAAGAACGTCATGAATATGATCATTTCATTGGTGCCAACTTAAGAACTATTCAAGTACTTGAAACTATTGCTAATCGTATTGCTAATATGACTCCTGAAGAAAAGGCTACATTCAAATTACCTCCTGGATTGGGTCATGGTTCTACTATTTATCAAACTATTATTCGAAAAATTTATGATAAAGAAAAGGGTAAAGAAGTTATTGAAGCAATTCATGAAAATCCAGTGGTTGCAATTCCAGTTGTTTTGAGAAGATTAAAACAAAAGGATGAAGAATGGAGAAGATCTCATCGTGAATGGAATAAAGTATGGAGAGAAACTGAACAAAAGGTTTTTTATAAATCTTTGGATCATTTAGGTCTTATTTTTAAACAAACTGATAAAAAACTTTTGACTGCAAGAAATCTTGTATCTGAAATTACTACTGTTAAAGCTGAACAAAATAATAAACGAAAAAATCAAGTTACAGTTCCACCAAAATCACAATTATTATTCACTATTGATGATAATGAGATCTTATTTGATATTGTTAAACTTGTTCGAGTATTTTTGGATTCTGGAAGTTATTCTACTTATGATAGAGAACGTATTGATGATTTCCTTAAGGCATTTTTACCTTTATTCTTTGATATTCCTAAGGAAATAATTGCAGAAAGATTCCCATCAAATAATAAAGAGAATGCAACTGATCAAGAAGTTATTGAAGAATCTAATGAAAATGGTTCAAATGATTCTGAAAAATCTAATGGATCTGTTGATTCTAGTTCAAGCACGGGAAGAAAACGTCAACGTGATGGTGATTTATTACGTGATGTTTTGAGAAGAAATAAATTACCAAAAACTAGTGAATCAGAATCTGATGATTCTATTAATCAAATCAATGAATCTAAATCACAATCTGATGAAATTCCTATTGTTCCTGGTGTTGATACTGAACAAAATTGGCTACATCACTTGGAAAGTTATAAAGATATGACTGAAGATGTTGGTAGTATTGAACATCCTAGACCAGTTTATAATCTTTTTGGTAATACTACTATTTATGTTTTTATGAGATTGTTACAAACATTATATACAAGATTAAGTACTGTTAAGGGATTTGAACAAGTTGTATCTAAAGAAATTTCAGAATATGGGAAGATTGATTATGCAGTTGATTTGAATTTATATGATCATAAATTGGATGAACTTGGACTTCGATTAGATCCTAATAGAAGTTGTTATGAGCAAGTATTAGCAATGAGTGAAAAATTGATTGAAGGTGAATTAGAACATCAATGGTTTGAAGAAGCACTTAGACAAGGTTATCGAAATCGTGCTTATAAACTATATACTATTGATAAAGTGATTCAAGCATTAGTTAAACATATGCATATGATTATAACTGATTCTAAATCATCTGAAGCTTTAGTATTTTTCCAAGCTGATAGAGCACAGCCAGTAAGCAATTTGAAAAAACAAATTTCATATCGAATTAATGTTAAACAAGCAATTGGATCAGATGAAAATATTTTCCGTATTGATTGGGATATTTATAAAAAACGTTTAGGATTCCAATTTTTGGGTAATTATGATTTAACATTGGCTGATGTGAAATCTGCTGAAGATAAATGGAATTATTATTTAACTTCATATATGATGTCAATCCCTACTGAAGGAGTTCCATTGGATCGTATTAAACCACCATTGTTACATCGTTCTGTTATTAAAGTAACTGATGGTTATGAACTTGCAGTGATTGAAGAGGGATTAGCTTCAAGAGTATGTGTTGATACTTATAAATTATTTTTTGAACCAGGTACATCAGATGTTTTCACTAGACCCGTTGCAGAAGGTTGGGAAGCTACTAGAACTGAACAAGTATTAAATGATAGAAAGACTAGATGGGATGCATTTTTAAATGAAGCTTATAAACGGGAGTTGGATGATACTGAAATTGCCAATCTTGATGAAAGGGCTAGAATATTAAAAGATGAAGGTCCTCAAGCATATTTGGATTTTGTACCAAAACAAGGTAATAAAGAAGCTGATCAAGCTGAACCTGAAGAAGAAGTTACCAAGAAGGATGATGATGATAGTAATAAAGATGAAGAATTAAAAAATGAAGATGAACAAAAATCAAAACCAGAACCTAAAGGTGAAGATAAAAAAGATAATAATGATGATGTAAAAGACAAAGATGGTGATATATCTATGAATGGATGAAGTAAATTATATTACTTTTTTAAAGTGTTATAAAATATATTTTATATATATATGATAATGAATAGCGTGTTATAATACAAATTTTGTTTTCTTTCTTTTTATAAATCATTTTTCAATAATGCTAAGGGAACATCTTCTTCTACATGATCATAATATATTTCTGCATCAAGATCAACTCCGAAATCTGAAATTTTATCACCATCATTTGATTGGAATTGATCTCTATGCCATTCTTCCATCCGTCTTGGTAATGAAGATTGTTCTACTAATGTTCTTGCTCGAAGATATTCGGGAGAAATTTTAGGTACTTGAGCTGTAGAATAACCCAAAGTTGTTGTATTCCCAACATTTGTTATTTTTTCCTTTGGAGGTGGACCAGTTTGATCAACGTGATCTGGTGGCCATACTGCTCGTTTACCTAAAACCATTTCATTTTTCTCATAATGTAATCCATCACCAGAGGGACCAGCAAATGGCCACAATATAAATAAAATAGGGTTACCTAAAAAGTTATACAAATTAGTAAAAGGATCAATATCATAAGGGAACTCTGTTTTTGGGAATAATCGTTTTTTGGCCAATAATTTAGCTCGGTCAACTTCCCAATCTTCAATTTGAGTCCTACCAACAATTGCTGATGCCAAAATCCTATATAACATAATACTGATTGTAAATTCTACAAATGATACTAATGGTATCATTACAAAAGTAACCCATATTTGACTGGTTGGTGGGCCTAAATATATAGGTAAATCTCTTTGATTATAAATCATAATAGCACTTCGACTTATATGTACTAATCCAGTGGTACACGTGATAATAACCCATAAAAGAAACCGAGTAAAATGTGGGAAATTTTTATGACCGACACAGTTAGCTGTCCATGGACAATGATGATCCATTTTTAATACACATACTCCACATTGTCGACAATGATGAGCTCGTTCAGGTTTAGGTAAATTACACTTAACACACCATCGTTTCCATTCACCAGGTAAATATTCAAAATCTTTAATAGTCTTAGTATACCCGGGTGATATAAATATTGCCAATAAATAACTAAATAATGTCATTACACATGCAAAATTAAACCATATCCGTTCATTGGAATTGGTACTAGTATATGGTACAATGTACCTTGAAGTGGAAAATCCACATCCTATAATCAAACATAAAGGAATCTACCGGTTAATGTTTGCACTCCATAATCCCTATATAAAATAAATCACATACGACTACTCCAAGTATTGGCCACTTAAATTCAACCGCCATGGATTTCACCTCATGAATATTTTATTAAAATGTAAATATTTAATGCAAAATTAATGCGCATGCTCTGGTAGTGCAGTACTGCCGATCCTGCATTGCAATTGCAATTGGACTAAGCCCGGAGAATCTACCCCCAATGATCCAATCGATAACTGAAAAATTAAACAGTTGCAACGTTAACGTACGTATAAGTTGTAACGCATACGCTTATTTTTTAGATATATCAGAAATTTCAAAATAGTCAAAATTATAAATTAGATAAAATTCTCATACAAAATTGCAATGGGTGAAAGAAAATTATGGGGTGGCCGGTTTACCGGTGCTACTGATCCATTAATGGAAAGATATAATGCTTCATTACCTTATGATAAGCGCATGTATGAAGAAGATTTACAAGGTACCCGTATTTTCACTCAAGGTCTTCATAAGATTGGTTTATTAACTAATGATGAATTATCAAAAATTGATAAAGGTTTAGATGAAGTTAAAGCTGAATGGGCCAATGGTACATTTGTTGAAAAACCTGGTGATGAAGACATTCATACTGCGAATGAAAGAAGATTAGGTGAAATTATTGGTACTAATATTGCTGGTAAAGTTCATACTGGTAGATCAAGAAATGATCAAGTTGCAACTGATATGAGACTTTATGTTACATCAAAACTTGAAAATTTGATTAATGAATTAAAATCACTAATTAATGTTATAATTTCAAGAGCTGAAAAGGAAATTGATATTTTAATGCCTGGTTATACTCATTTACAAAGAGCTCAACCAATTAGATGGGCACATTTGTTAAGTTCATATGCAACTTATTTATCGAATGATTTAGAACGTTTACAACAACTTATTAAAAGAGTTAATCAATCTCCATTAGGTGCTGGTGCATTAGCAGGTCATCCTTATGGAATTGACCGAGAATTTTTAGCAAAAGAATTAGGGTTCAATAAAGTTATTGGTAATTCGCTAACAGCAGTTGCTGACCGTGATTTTGTTATTGAAACACTTTTTTGGTCATCATTAACTTCAAATCATTTATCGAAATTAGCAGAAGATTTTATTATTTACTCTTCAGCAGAATTTGGGTTTATTACATTAGCTGATGCTTATTCTACTGGATCATCATTAATGCCTCAAAAGAAAAATCCTGATTCATTAGAATTATTAAGAGGTAAATCAGGTAGAATTTTTGGTGCTTATTGTGGATTTATGATGTCATTAAAGGGTATACCTTCAACTTATAATAAAGATCTTCAAGAAGATAAAGAACCATTATTTGATAGTTTGACAACTATAAGTGATTCAATTCAAATTGCTACTGGAGTTATTTCAACTCTTAAAGTAAATAAAGATAAAATGGAAAATGCTCTTACTATGGATATGTTGGCAACTGATTTAGCTGATTACCTTGTAAGGAAAGGTGTACCATTTAGAGAAACCCATCATATTTCTGGGGAATGTGTTAGAAAAGCTGAAGAGCTTGGTCTTACCGGTATTGATAAGTTAACATTGGAACAATACAAAAGTATTGATACAAGGTTTGAACAAGATGTTAGTAAAGTATTCAATTTTGAAGCAAGTGTAGAACAACGAACAGTTACTGGTGGAACTGCTAAAAAGTCAGTTTTAGAACAGTTAAATAAACTTCAACAACTACTATAAATGAGGGGGACAATAGAAATCTTTTTTAGTTTTTTTAATTAAAGCTTATAACTTACTTTTGAAAGAATCATTTGTAAAAATCAAACAATAATATTATGTACACTTATTATATATATATACTTTGAAAGTAAATCCATTTTTTTGTTTTCTCTTTCTTCATTCCTCTCAATTTGTTTCAAACTAAAAGGAATAAAGTACAAATAAAGAAAAAAAAATGGTCTGTTCAAATACTATTTTGTTCGCTGCTGCTACTTTGCTCAGTGCATCAACTGCTATTACTCTTAATGGTGAATTCTACAATAACACTGGTTCAAATGCCTTGTTAGCTAGACAGGCCGGTGGTTCGGATGACGCTGCCAAAGTCAAGAGTGCTTTGACATCTGCAAAGGATACTTTTGATTCTGCTAGTAGCAGACTTAACTCTATTGAAGAACATGTCAAGACCAATACTGATGATACTTGGGAAGCCTTGTCTGCTGAGATTGACTCTGCTGCTCAAGGTGCCAACTCTGCCTTGTGGCAAGTTTCTGAAGCTTGCTGGTTCTGGCACCATCATCATACTGATGTTGTTCCTATCCCTGTTCCAGGCCCACCAGGCCCACCAGGACCCCCAGGACCTCCAGGAGTACCAGGTGGACAAGGACCCCCAGGTCGACCAGGACCTCCAGGTGGACCCTACCCATATCCACCAATCTACCCCAATCCTCCTCAGCAATACCCCAACTGCCACACTTGTCCACAGAGAAGTGGTCCATTGGTTGGTAACTTGTTCCCCGACACTAAGAATGACACCACTACTGCTGATGCCATTACAACTGTTGGTGGATCACTCAAGCCTGTATTTGCCAGCATTAACAAGGACTTTGGCTTGTTGGTTCAGTCCATCAAGCAGTCTGGTAAGAAGGCTCCTCACAACTTGCGAACCACATCTATTTCTCTTGAACTCTTGTATCTCAACACTAACCAGGTTCAATCTGTTGAGACTGAGCGAACTGAACTCAGAAAGCTTTTGGATGATGCCAAGAACATTGAAACTGAAGCATTAATTTATTAATCGCCATAATAAAAAGAATTTTTTATTTTTTTATTCTTTGATTCAGTCTAAAGTACCTTTTCTTTTTTTTTTTTTTTGAGGCTTTTCATATTTTTTTTTAAATAATTTTGTGGGGTTTGAGAAATTAGCTGTAAACTCTATTAATATTATAATATAATCGAAATTAAATCATTTCGTAGCTACAGAATATCGATGTCTCGGCAGTATAGGTAATTGAGAGTATATATTTTGAGAATTCCAGCTATTCTCAATGGAATAATGAGTCAATACAAATTGTTAAATAATCGTAGGACAAATATATTTTGTAAGCTAATAAAATTCCCCTGAATTTCCCAATTAGGCAATATTGAACATTGATTGGCCGATCATCGATGACTAAGCATTAATATCTAATATAACAACTATGATAATTACACGTGCACCAACAAAAACAAAAAGGACAATAGCTTAATAATACACATGATTATCCAGTTTTTGGTACCAGCTGGGTACTATGTTTACGGGGATTAGGAGCATTAAATATTTCTTCAAGTTCTTCCAAAGTTCTGCCTTTAGTTTCAACAAATAAGAAATAAATGACAGCAACTTCAATAAGATCCCATAAGGTAAAAAACACATAATACCAATAAGTGATATTTTGCATTGCTAAAGGTGAAGCAAATGCATTAACAAATCCAGCAGCACCTGATGTTATTTTATAAACAAACATACCTTTAGCTCTTATATCATTTGAAAGAACTTCTGATGGATAAATTGGTTGCATGGATGTATAACCAGCCGCAAAAACACTTCCAAATATATATATAAATGCAATAGAAGCACTTGAACTTTTTTTATCTTCTGTTTGCATATATCTAGCAGTTGTTGCAGAAATAATAGCAAAACAAATTGCACAACCAATAGTTGAACTTAGAAGCATTTTACGTCTACCAACAACATCATGCATTCGAGCACCAAAAATTGCTGCTATCCATCCTGTAATTGAGTAAATAGCATTAAGAAGAAGTTTCATACCAGTATCATTAATACCAACTGCTGCAAGCATTGTTGGAAGATAATATGAGATAACACTATTACCTGAGAATTGACCAAACCATGCCATACACATGGTAAGTAATGTTTTATATCTTGATGATCTTGTTTTAAATAAATCTCTATAATCAAGAAATGCTCTCCATGTAGTAAGTTTTGTGTCCTTCATTGAATCCAAAATTTCTGCATATTCAAGATCAACTAATGGATGTGTTTCATCACCATTAGTATGAAGTGAAATTAAAATTTTCCTTGCTTCTTCATGTTTATCACACGAAGCTAACCATCTTGGACTCTCAGGAATAAAAAATAATCCAATAATCATTAATCCTGGACATAATAATTGTAGCCATAAGGGGATTTTGAAAGTTTTAGTACTTCCGGAATAAGTATTATCAACACCATAAATTGAGAAAGTAGCAATAATGGATCCAAGATAAAAAAGAGTATTGTATAATCCAGCAATAGAAGCTCGTAAATGAGGAGGAGTAACTTCAACAATATAAAGAGGAGCAGCAGTGATTGATAAACTACAAAAAAATGCAAGTAAAAATCTTCCACCAATAAAAACTGAAAGTTTGTTTGTAGTACTAACCATTATAGTACCAACAATAATACCAATACATCCAACAAACATACTTTTTTTACGTCCTAACCAATCATGAATCCACATGAAGAACGCAGCAACGATTTGTCCAATATTCCAAATACTGAATACTATACCAGTACTTTTAGCGGCACCATTAAGACCAAAATATGATTGATATTCAGGTAAGGCATTAATTGAACCCATAAGACTACCATCAAACCCACTTGAAGTAGATGCAAGAAAAACAACTGCACATATCCCATATAATTTAAGATACCCCTTACCAAAGGAATTGGGTTTATTAGTTCTAATAATTTCATCAAGGGTTAGGACATTTTCAACAGTTATTTCTTGTTTCTGTTTCTCAATGTCATCTGAGACCCTTCTATCAGGAGCATTCGAAGCAGGCATTTTTCCCAGTTTTCTTTATCGATAGGAATCATAAAAAGTGCAGGGCATGGCTTTTTTATAATGCCTGGGGAAACTAACGTAACATCAATTTCGTTGATTGATACCAGAAATGATTGTAACGGTACACCAGTCCATGGTTTTCAAGTGTGACAACGGGCAATCAGCCGTCTGGGCGACTGACTCAAGAATGTGGGGATCGGTGGGATATGGTTAACCCCAGCACAATAAAGTTTAGCCACATTTCTTATCTAACGTAAGTACTTATCGGCAACTGTCAAAATCTCTGATAAGATCACCAAAGCACTTTGATAACGGCTACTATGCATATGCTACTAGCTTTATCCTATCGGTTTACAACAATATCGTGGATTTCAGTGAGGCCTTTTGTTTTGGATGCTCAATTGCGTGCATTTATGCCATATGAAACCAGCAGGCTTATTCCGAGGATATCTCAGCACAATCGAGGGGGCAATGAGGGGTCAATTGACGTCAAGCACATCCCCCAATATGAGCTACGTACGTACGCGTACATCCAGGCGATCGGTGGGATAAATGCTGGTGGGATTTTTTTTTTTTTTTTTTTTTTGAAAAAAAGGTGGATCAGTAAAATTATTTACTAAACTGTAAATGCTAAGCCCATATGATAGGACGTATACGCCCAGTGGTATACCGGTACCGTAGTTAAGATATGTACCGTACCTATAAGCTAGAAATGACCAAGGTTATACGGGAAAAAATCCGGAGATACTGCTTTTAGGCAAAAAAAAAAGAATGCACTGATTGTCTAATAATACAAAGATCTAGATTATACAGGGGCAACACATGTGAAAGGACCGGCTACCGAATTGCTATATGTCTCAATTGCTCCTTCAATGGCAGTATATGCACATAATCCACAATTAGCTAATGATGCCAAGCTCAGTAGTAATAGGGCCAATTTTGCTAAACTTCGTTTCCATCCACCATAGGTTGCTGCACGTTTCCATCGGGACCAATCTCTATAAGTGTCACTCTTTGTAACTGTCATGGTATTAAGATCGAAAATATCTGCTTTGCCAGCATCCATTCTCCATAACATAGCGAGCAAAAACATGAATGGGAAAGTATAAGATAAGTTATAGATACAAAAAGCACCAATGATACTTACAAGGGTACTGATTGAAGGAATTGCTGATCCAATAACATAAGCCACTGCCCAATATACCACGACTAAAAAGGGCCATAAAAGGCTACCCTTTTTAGAACTGAGAAGAGGGAAATGGAAATCGGTAACAAAAATACCATTATAAGCTGCTTTTAAACCAACATTACCATAAAGTACAGCAGCCAATATATATGAAAGTATAACAATGATATTCATTGCAGTCTGTAAACGAACAGAAGTGATTGATTGATATGCAGTAACAAAGGAATATTGACCCAAATAAGAATATACAAATAATCCAAAAAACAAATAAACAATAAGGATGAATGCTTGAGCTACAACCATACCTTTCCAAAAATCCATTGGACGTTTTAATTCTGCCATAACTTCAACAAAGACTGTTGCACCACCCCAAGCAAAAACCATATTATTCATACCACTAATTTTGGTAGCAAGATCACCAGACATTATAGCAGTTTTAAATACTGGTTCAGTATAAGGCCAAACTTTACCATAATTTGCCCAAAAGATTTCATAATTAGGAGGTGATGTAGCTGAACCAACCATTGTCATGATACATACTGCGACTGTCAACCAAACAGAAAGATTAGCAAGATAAGAAAATCTTGACAGTGTTTTGATTTGACCAATTACCATTCCTAAAATAGACCATACTAAAATGTTGACTGTATAACAAAAGGTATTTGAACCTCTATTAGTAACAAGTATTTGGGCTAAAGCTGAAGCAGCTCCCAAAACACACTGAGCAACGGTCATAATCATTTGAATGAATTGGAATAAAGCGAAGAATACTCTTACTTTCCCACTGATAGATCTAGCAGAAAGATCAGCAAAAGTTCTAATGGGGTAATTATTTGAATCTGTTCTCACATAACATAAATTGAGGAAATACCCACAAATAGCTGCAAAGACACCAAATAAAACATAAAGAATAATTCCAGGTACATACCCCATTTGAGCAATAGCATATGGAGCATTATAAGGACCCAGAATATCAGTAGTGATTAAAAAAAACACAGCAGATGATTTAGCTATACGTAATTTCCGTTGAACATCTAATTTTTCTTGAGATAAGTTACAACGAGGATCAGTTCTCATTTGGGTAGATTGGATTTCATATAACTTGTCAACACTTTTTTCCTTTTCAGCATCACGTTGAATTTTAGCATAATGAAGATAAGCTTGTAAAGGAAGGTTATGAACATTTTTTTCATCACTATGGCTGACAATATCCGTACTAACAATAAGCCCCTCGGGATGTTCTTCTTTTTTTTCTAACTCCTCATAAGCCCTAGAGACCCTAGGAGAGACTCCAAAGCTACCCAAAGGTGCAAGACCAGACATTTTGTTGTTGACAACTTGAAATGATAAAGAAGGCGACCGAGTGCATGGGTTTATATATACCTAGTAGGAGCTACAGTACAAGGACGCGATATGCACGAACAAAAAAAAAATACAACAAAAAGAAAAAAACCAAAATCAAAGATAACTTATCTAATGTTCCAAAGATTAGGGGCCGGAGGAGATATCAGCATTACCGTTGGCTAATTTGATAGATAAATTGCAAAATACTATCGAATCAATTGCTTTTTCTTTAGAATAATCAGTTTTATCAATAGATACATCAAAACGGGGTTTCTATTGGTTAGGTCTGCGGACTGTATCAGTTACCTGCCACACGGCCATGAGATATCGCTTGTCTAATTATGCTAAATTTGCTAGACCAATATGCAACGTTGAACGGCACCGGTTTGGCCTATATATATAATATTAACACAGTCTTAAGCGTGAGGCGCATGGACCCAGACGTCTAGCGAGACTAGAGCGCTAGCAATAGATTGCACTGCCATCATAACATATTAATTTTATATGGTATATGTACATGAATATAACATATGAGCAAATCAGGGATTGGCCCACGGGTATACGTACCCGGGTGGGTGGTTTGATTATTTTCTTGTTGCGTACAGACTATTACTGGAAACAGAACTGATCGCCAGTTTCCCTAATGAGATCGTGATGAGCTATCGAACCTTGGCAACGGCCGGCCGGCTGATCCGGGCATTCCATATTATCCAGTACGATTACTATAGGGCAGGCATACTAGGGGACCAAAACATGCATAGCTATTATAAACAAGTGAGAAAAATCATAATTAATTTCCACCGGAGCGCTCGCTCTAGGTCGACCATAGTAGATCTGACTGTACTTGCGATAATAATGTTATATGGCGCCATGTATTCACGCACTGCGGAGTGATCACGCCCGCGAGTGCATTTTCTGGCCAGACAAGCTCAACCGTTAATATTACGTACATACTAATATTAATAACATTATTCTCTGGATCTCCTTGCTGGCAAACAAACTTCTCATGCGCGCATATTTCTCCAGTTGGTCCTAGCTAGGTAATTGAGAGATCTCACACTATAGCTATAGCGCTTGTTATATCATTCACATCCGTCTTGCCTAAAATTTTGGTTCTACCCGGAATAATTGCTGACCACGCGTGCAATTGCCCTCACAGCCAAATGTCGTACTGTTAAAAGAACTTGCAATGGCTGATCGGTTACCCCACAAAGTTGAATTCATCGGATGACCTTACTCGAGTGCGTAACGCGGTCGATGTACGTCTCTGACGAATTAGTTGAGAGTACATGTAGCTACTAGTGCTACACCCCGAGTTCTATTTGGAAAACCCGGGTATCATGCTGTTAGCTGCATTTGCAGAGGACACTCGGTCAACGGAAGAAGCTCTTTCTCTTTCTTTTTCTTTTTTTTTCTCCTCTAATTTTTGGTGTCGTCGGACTTGAACTAAAGCACGGCATCTACGTCTCGGACTTATCGGAATCTCGGCTTTTTGCTAGCAATTACCGACGGTTACCGTTAAATGGAATTGCACAAAATGAGAGCTCAAGTGCATGATGTTACACCTGTGGTGCTGCATGTTACATAGAGGCTCCTCACATCAAATTAATTTGCTAAAAAAAAATTTTTTTTTGAAGGTCTCCGGTTGGAATATTCGGACCGAGTGATCCGGGTTTCGTCGGGGTCCGTGTTTTTTTAACTCTACACTGATACTCGCTTGCCAGTTTCAGAGACGAGCATAGCCTGCAACTGCCATGTCTGCTAGTAGAAATAAGTATTAATACTAGATCTGGAAATCATCCATATAAGATGGATTGAGGTCGGTCCATGAATCTCTACGATTGTTGTTCTACCTCCACTTCACGGTTGAGCACAGACAAGCGGGACGCCTGCTGATACCCGAATACCCGATATATTTAGGCCCTAGGGGCTAAGTAGAATTTTGAAATCAGTTGATAGACTCTAGTACTAGCATACCATAGCGCTAGCTCTATACGGACTCGCTAACATTGGCTGGTAAGGCCAAGATACCGTCTTCCGAGAAAGTTGCCGGATCCAATTAATGCCGTAGAACCAGTACCACGTTCATGTTTTTTAATTCTGTTTTGTGGTAGAGTCTGAATACCAATGAATAACCGTTCAACTATATCACAAAACACTTGAATTGTCATCCGGACTCTGTTATTTACAGCAAATATGATTTATTATTATTATTATTATTATTATTATAGCAATTCGTTAATTCACCGACTATAACAGATCTCGCTTACAATAATAATAGGACTATAAATAATAATAAGACTCTACCACAAAACAGAATTGAAAAAGACCCTGAAAAGATACTTGTGTATCAAAAACA